>PVJH01004092.1:0-130876 GCA_004026705.1 Nesogale talazaci | reverse complement strand
CCCACTATCATGACCCCAATTCTACCACATAAATCCAGCTAGACCAGGAGATGTACAGTGAAGTTGGAAACATGGGAAACTTAGGATAGATGATCCATCAAGACTAGTAATAGGAGTGGTAATACCAGGAGGGTGGAGGGATGGAGGAATAGAAAGGGAGAACCAACTTCAGGGATCTACATGTAGCCTCCTCTCTGGGACACGGACAGCAGGGGAGTGTTGGGACACATTGGACAGTGTACATGATGAAAAAATAATTTGTAATTTACTAAGGGTTCAAGGGGAAGGGGGGGAGGAAGAGTAATATAGGGAGCTGATAATGGGGGCCTGGAGGGAGGGAGAATGTTTTGAGAGTGATGATGGCAATAGGTGTGTAAAAGTGGCCTGCATACAACTGATGTTGTTAGGGATTGTGATGGGAGTTGTATGGTCCCCCCAATAAAATGATTCATTAAAAAAAGGGGGAGGAGGGGAAAGGGAAGGGGTTGTTTTTGTTTGTTTGTTTTTAAAGAGGAGCTTGTACCAAGGGCTCAAGTAGAAAATGTTGGGAAATGTATGTGGAAACATGAGTGCAAATGTGCTTGATACAAATGATGTACTGAATGTTGTAGTAGCTGTAAGAGCCCCCAATAAAATTTAAAAGAAGAAGAAAAAAACCGTGCTCCAATGAATTCAACAAATTGGAAGACTTGGACAAATTCTTGGAAAAACAGTCCCTCCCTAGACTATCCCTGATGAACATCAAGAATCTCAACAGACCCATAACAATAGAAGAAATAGACAAGGTTATCAAGGGATTACAAACAAAAAAAAATCCCCTGGACCAGATGGCTTCACAGGAGAATCCTACCAAGCATTCAGGGAAGAACTGATACCAATCCTACACAAACTCTTCCAAAACATAGAAAAAGATGACCAACTCCTGAACTCCTTCTATGAAGCTAGTATAACTCTGATACAGAAACCAGGCAAGGCTCCCACAAGAACTGAGAACTGCAGACCAATTTCCCTAATGAACACTGATGCGAAAATCTTTAACAAAATAATGTCCAATAGAATACAAAATCATATAAAATAAATCATTCATCATGACCAAGTGGGATTCATACCCAGCATGCAGGGATGGTTCCACATATGAAAGATCTTAGTATAATTTGCCACATTAACCTGAAAAACTGTAAGTACCTCATGATAATATCAATAGATGTGGAAAAAGCATTCAACAGCATACAACACCAATTCCTGTTTAAGACACTGGAGAAGTTAGAAATGGAAGAAAAATTCCTCAAGACAATACAAGCTGTACATGAAAAAACCAATAGCTAACATGGTAGTCAATAGAGAAAAGGCTAACACAATCCCACTGAAAAAGAGGTCCAGACAAGGATGTCCCTTGTTCCCACTGTTATTTAATATCATACTGGAGGTTTTAGGTAACAATATAAGACAAAGAAAAGACACCAAAAGTATTCACCTGGAGAAGGAAGAGGTGAAACTATCGCTAATTGCAGATGATATGATTTTATATATGGAAAATCCCAAAAGCTCAACAAGGAGGAGTACTGGAGGCAGTAGAGAAGTACGGCAGAGTGGCAGGCTATAAGATCAAAAATCACAAGTCTATCTGACTGTTACACACATCAGATAGGACCACAGAAGAGGAGATAAAAAAGTGGTACCCTTCACAATAGCCAAGCACAAATTGAAATATCTAGGGAATATACTTGACAGAAAGAAAATTGCAGAATACTATTACAAGAAACCAAGAGTGACTTCAACAAATGGAAGACTATACCATGCTAGTGGATCGAAAGACCCAATACAGAAAAGATGTCAGTAGTACCTAAGGCACTATATAAGTTTAAAGCAATTCTGATATAATTGCCCTCATCTTTCTTCAAAGAAATGGAAAAAATGATTACCAACTTCATATGGAGAGGGAAGGAGTCCAGAATTAACAGAGAACTCCTCAAGAAGAAGAACACATTGAGGGCTTGCTTTACCTGACTTTAGCATATATTATAGAGCCACAGTGGTCAAAACAGCAGGGTATTGGCATAATGACAGGTACTGAGACCAATGGAAAAAAACTGAAAACTTAGAAATAAAATCGTCAGCATACAGACAACAGATCTTTCATAAGAGCCCCCCCAAATATCAAATAGGTAGCAGATGCCCTCTTCAACAAGTGATGCTGAAAAAAAATGGATATCTACCTGTAGAAAAATGAAGCAAGACCCTTACCTCACTTCATGCACAAGAATAAACTCAAGGTGGATCACAGACCTCAAAGTAAAACCCCAAACTGTCAGGGCCATCAATGAGGGAATTGGGACCAACATAGGATTTTTTGCACAGAGAATACATAGGCTATCAGAAATAGGGAAGGATGCAAACACAGAGGAGGCACAAATTGACAAATGGGATATACTGAAGATAGAACAACTGTGTACATCGAAAGACTATAGAATAATAGAGAATAATAAGAGAGACCACGGACTGAGAAAACGACTTTACCAATGTCAAATCAGATAAAGGCCTTATTACTAAAATCTACAATGGATAGCTTCCAAAAAGACAAAAAACTAACTGCCCACTGAGAAGGTGGGCAAAGGACCTGAACAGAAGTTTCACAGCCACAGAAACACGAATGGCCAATAAACATATGAGAAAATGTCCCTGCTCATTAGCCAGAAGAGAAATACAAATCAAAAACAACAATGAGATGCCATCTAACACCATCAAAGATAGCCCAGTTCAAAACTTCAGAAAGCAACAAGTGTTGGATAGGTTGTGGCGAGACAGGAACTCTTCTCCACTGTTGGTGGACCAGAGTGTAGCCACTCTGGAAATTGATGTGGCCATAGCTAAAACAGATGGAAATTGAGCTACCATATGATGCAGCAATCCCCCTACTGGGCATATACCAAGAAGAGGCAAGAAACAAACCACAGCCAGACATCTGTGGTCTAATGGTCATTGCAGCACAGTTCACAATTGCAAAAAGTTGGAAACAACCCAAATTTCCACCTGATGAATGGATTAAAAAGCTGTGGTACAAACATGCAATTGAGTACTAGGCATCGCTGAAAAGCAGTGATGAATGCATGAAGCACATTGTTTCATGGGAAGAACTGGAGGAAATCATGCTGAGTGAAGTCAAGCACAAAAGGACATGTACAACATGAGTTCCCTGAGCTAAGCTTTAAAAAAATGCGAAAGGGGCATAGGGAAAAAGCTGCTGTATGCAGAAATTTCTGGGGGGAGGCCCAGATAGTAAGGCAGGGTCCAGACCAAATGCAGGGCTACATAGTGAGGGAGAGTAGGTGAAGATGGCTATGTGTAGAGGGGGAATGGGGGCACTAACCCACCCAAGGGGAATGTATTTTTTATATCTCCACAGGCAAAGAGGGACCAAACTTAAACCCGGCGTTCAAGGATGTGAATGGAGCGTGATGACATGGAGCGGGGAGCCAGTGGAGGGAGTTGAGGGCCAAACCCCAATCTCAAGTACAGGGACAGCCGCCTCTCCCCCCAAGGGAGTTTGTTTTGGAGGACAGCACTGAAGTTGCAGCTTGGGAAGTGGGACATGCAGACCAGAGCACACAGTAACAAATAAAGGGGGAGGAAGAGAGAATGGAGTGCATCCTGGTCCACTGAGACTTGAGGATATTATCCCCACTCAGAATAGCCGATGCACAGAGAGGACCATATCGCCGGCCCCACTATGAAACATGGCATCGCTCACTGAGCCAAGGCCCTATAGGGACAACAGTGAGGAAGTAGGGTCAGGATTGTACCCTGTCTGACTCCACCACACCAAGACAAAACCACTCAGGGCATGCAGCAGAGCAGCAAGGGGAGCAGAGCATGGAGTTCCCAAGGTAGTGCCAAGGATATACTTTGGGGTCAGCGTGTGGCACCCCATTGGACTCAAACAGGGGATACTCCTGAAGGTCAATGAACAGACCTTGAAGTATTTACAGGTTTTATTTTGTTATTATTTTTTTTACTTATTTATGTGTTTTTTCTGGGCATTAGGTTTTTGTTGCTATTATCATTATGTTTTCTTTGGTTGCTTCATCTTACGAT
Source organism: Nesogale talazaci (assembly GCA_004026705.1). Taxonomy (NCBI): domain Eukaryota; kingdom Metazoa; phylum Chordata; class Mammalia; order Afrosoricida; family Tenrecidae; genus Nesogale; species Nesogale talazaci. The sequence goes on along the minus strand of PVJH01004092.1, from coordinate 126,784 downwards.
GTCTTGATTTTTTTGTACATCTTATTATCTCTGCAAGTCTATTTAAATAGGCTGGATGAGAAACCTAGAGGAGAAAACAATGAGACTGATAGTTCCTGGGGCACGTGGGAGATGGGAAGGTGAGGTAAAGGAGGTGGTACTGACCAACCCAGGGAAAAGAGACCAGCAAGTGATTCAAAATTAATGACAAGGTGGGTGTGAGAGGCCTGATAGGGATTGATCAAGAATAATGTAACAGAGAGAAATTACTGAAACCCAAATGGAGGCTGAGCGTGATTGTGGGACAAGAGGAAAGTAAAAAGAAATAGAGGAAAGAATGGGGGGGGGATAAAAGGCATTTACAGAGGTCTAAAAACAGGCATGTAGATAGGTGTATATATTTACATATGATGATGGGGAAATAGATGTATGTGCATATACTCATAGGGTTAGTATTAAGAATGCAGATGGGCATTGACCTCCACTCAAGTACTTCCTCAATACAAGAACACTTTGTTCTATTAAATTGGCATTCCATGATGCTCACCTTCCTGACACAGTCACTTGAAGACAAATGTGTGCATAAGCAAAAGGGGTGAAATACACTGATGTTGTCTGGCTATCAAAAGATATAGCATCTGAGGTCTTAAAGGCTTGAAAGTAAACAAGTGGCCATCTAGCTCCAAAGCAACAAAGTCCACATGGAAGAAACACACCAGACTGTATGACCACGAGATGTCAAAGGGATCAGTTATCAGGCATCAAAGAACTAAAAATCATTGCATGCCCACCTTCCTGATATGATCGCTGATGACAAATGTGTGCACAAGCAAATGTGGTGAAGAAAGCTGATGGTGCCCGGTTATCAAAAGATATAGCGTCTGGGGTCTCAAAGATTTGAAAGTAAACAAGTGGCCATCTAGCTCAGAAGCAACAAAGTCCACATGGTAGAAGCACACCAGCCTGTGTGACCATGAGCTGTCGAAGGAATCCGATATCTGGTTTCAAAGGCCTAAAAATTATAACATTTTAAATGAGGGGAAGTACAGATTGGGGACCCAAAACTCATTGGTAGGTGAAGTGACATCCCCTTATAGAAGGGTTGCAAGGAAGAGACAAGCCAGCCAAGGTACAGTGTAGCAAAAATGAAGTAGGCAACTTTCCTCTAGTTCTTAAATGCTTCCTCCCTCCCCCGCCACTATCATGATCCCTATTATACTTTACAAATATGGCTACACCAGGGGATGTACACTGGTACATATAGGAACCAGAAACATTAAGAATTCAGGACCGATGTTCCCTTTAGGACCAATGGTGATACTGGGAGGGTAAAGGGAGGGTGGATTAGAAAGGGAGAGCCAATTGTAGGGATCTACATATAACCTCCTCCCTGGGATACAAACAACAGGGAATTAGGTGAAGGGACACATCAGACAGTTTGCGATATGGCAAGATAATGATAATTTGTAAATTATTAAGGGTTCATGAGGGAGAGGGGGTGGGGAGAGAGGGGAAATACGAGGAGCTGATACTAAAGGCCTAAGTAGAAGTAGGATGTTCTGAGAATTATGATGGTAACAAATGTTCAAATGTGGTCTGCATATAATAGATGTATGTATTGATCGTGATAAGAGTTGTATGAGCCACCAATAATTCTTTTTTAAAAAAAGAAGAAAAAGGGGGAGAGGGAGGGAGGTGGAAGAAATGGGGACCTGATATCAGGGGCTCAAGTGGGAAGACAATGCGTTGATAATGATGAAGGCAGTGTATGTGCAAATGTGCTTGACACACTGGATGAATGTATGGAATGTGATAAGAGTTAGAAGAGCCTCCAATAAAAGTATTTAATAAAAATTAAAATAAAAGATGAACACCAAAAATGGAGTTTGGAACCGATCAAAATGATCAACATGGAACCCCTTCCCTGAGGGTCAGACAACAGAAAAGTAGGTAAAAAAGAGACATAGAACAGTGTAAGACATGAAAAAACAGTAATAATTTATAAATTATCAAGGTTTGTGAGAGAGGGAGGGAGAAAATGAGAAGCTGATACCAAAGGCTCAAGTAAACAGAAAATATTTTGAGAATGATTATGGTAACAGATGTACAAATGTGCTGGACACAATGGATGGATGGTGATAAGAGTTCTATGAACCCCTAATAAAATGATTTTTAAAATTAATTAAGAACAGAAAAAAATTAAGTTGAATTTGGCTTCCAGGCTGAGCAGCACTCTCTCCTTATGTCAGGCATTTATATTTTTAGGTCTCGTATATAACCTCTCTTCTTGATAAAATGCTATAAAATATGATAAGGACAATTACAAAAGTGTCTTCTGCTGGACTTACTTTCCTTGCATTCTTTGGTGGCTATCTATTCAGATAGGTGTTTAAGTTATCGAGTGCTCTTTATGAAAGGTAGTCAGGCACCATCAGTTCTATCATCACCATACCATACCTTGGATTTCTGTTTTTGTGATCTCTAAAGAAGATGTTTAGGGGTAACATAAGAAACTCTGGTCAAAGTGAAGAGTCAAACTATTCTCTAAGACAGGAGTGGATAATGTCCAGCCCACAATCCATGCCAGTTAGCATCACATGCCTCACAAAAGAGAAGCAATTCTTTCCGTCACACTAAGAATGAGTTCATTAAATGACCGAATTTGTTGTTGTTAGGACTCATTAAGTTGGTTCTGAATCATACAGCAGAGCCAGACTCTGCTCTGACCTGCACTATTGTTCTGATGCTTGAGCTCATTTTTATAGCCTCTGTGTCAATTCAGCTCTTTGAAGGACTTCCTCTTGTTCTCCGTCCCTCCACTTTACCAAGCATGATATCCTACTCTAGAGACTGGTCTCTTCTGACAACATATCCAAAAGATGTAAGACGAAGTCTTGTCCTCTTTGCCTGTGACTGTCTGTATGTACTTCCTCCAACAGCTAAAGTGACCAGATTTTAAGCGGGACACCATTGACTGGGGGACGGGGGTTCTTGATTAAAAATTTGGTCTATATGGAGCAACAAAAATGTTCATAGAATGCAAAAATGGTATTGTAGTATATTTATTTTAATTTTAAAATGCCGCGGGACGTTGTTAAATTGTTAAAAAAAAGCAGGACATCTGGTCACTTTATGACCAAGGCAGACCTTCTTTCTTCCTTTCTTTTGTTGGCATTCCATGGTGCTTTCAATATTCTTCACCACCATAGTTCTTCACCATAGTTCACCATAGCATTCTTCACCATAGCATTCTTCACCATAGTTCACCATAGTTCTTCACCATAGCATTCTTCACCATAGTTCAAATGCATTAATTTTTTCTTTAGTCTTCCTTATTCTATGTCCAGCTTTTGCGTGCATATTGGGCTATTGGAAATAGCATAGTTTGAGTCAGGCACACCTTAAGCCTCAAAGTAATATCTTTGATTTTCAACACTTAAAAGAGGTCTTCTGCAGCGACTATCTCTAATGTAATGCATCATTTGATCTCTTGACCACTGCTTCCATGAACACTGTGGATCCAAGCAAGATGAAATCCTTGATAACTTCAATCTTTTCTCCATTTATCATGATATAGCCTTTTGTTTCAGTTGTGACAAATGTGTTCTTGCTGAGCCCCGGTGGCGTAGTGGTTGTGCGTGGGACTGTGGCCCACTGGGATGGAGGTTCAATTCCAGCAGCGGCTCCACAGGGGCAAAGGCTGGGCCTCCTACTCCCACCACCAGAGGGCAGTGATGCCCCCCCAAAAAAAACCCGAAATAAATAAACTGTCTTAAATGAAAATTGTGTTCTTTTTTTCATCGAGTTAAAATCTACACTGAAGGCAGCAGTCCTTGATCTTCATCAGCAAGTACTGCGTTTTCTTCAATTTTAGCAAGTAAGGTTTGTGTCATCTGCAGATCACAGGTTGTTAATAAACCTTCCTCCAATCCAAATCCCACATTTTTTTTCATATAATCCAGCTTCTCTGATCATCTTCTCAGCATATAGATTTGTGTCAGAGAGGGTTCTCTAGAGAAATAAAACCAGGATACTAGTAATTCTCTTTATATATTTATATAGAAAGAAGAGTATATAAGATAAGAAAAAAACAGTTAAGTAATCTATAAAGCAGTACCAATTGCTCAGTGCAACTCACTTGCGTGAGACAGCTAGAAGACCAGCAGTCCTTCAAGTCTGGAGGGCCGCTGAGTAGTCCTCTGTAGAGCAATTCAGGCTATCTGGTCACAGGCGGCAAAAGGTCACAAGCATAGCAGGTCACCAACAGTCAGCCAGATGACAGAGTCCAACAGTCCCCAGCTCAAGAGAAGTATATCCCAGGAGCATGGCGAAGTAGGGCTTGAAGGAACCTCCACTCACAGCTCCACAGTCCACGATTAGGTGTCCCACGGGTAGTGTTGCTTGGAGGTCAAGGCACAGGACGAACAAAGCAGCTGTCTGGTCTGAAGAGCCGAAAGCAAGAGAGAGAGAGGGCGGGACTCGCTGAGCCCTTCCTATCTCTGCCCTTCAATTCATCCCCTGTGTACATTGGTCGTGCCGTCACAACAGACCCACCAATTTTCTGTGGCCATGTTGGCATAACAAACCTGCCCATCACAAGATTGAACAAGTATTGTGAGACGATATATAACGCTGATGCACACACTTCCTGATTTTCAACTGTACAGTATTTCCTTGTTCTGTTTACATAACTGCTTTTTTTTATCCATGTATAGGTTCTACATGAGCACAATTAAGTGTTCTGAAATTCCCATTCTTCTCAAAGATAGCCATAATTTGTCATGATCCACACAAACAAATACCCTTTGCATAATAAATGAAATCCAAGTAGACATCTTTCTGGTATTGTCTGCTTTGAGCCAAGATCCATCTGATATCAGCAGAGATAGCCATGTTCCACATTCTCACCTGAATCCAAATTGAATTTCTGGTAGCGCCCTGTCAATGTAGAGTTGCATCCTTTGGTGGATGATCTTCAGCAAAATTTTACTTGCATGTGATATCAATGATATTGTTCTATAATTTACACATTTTGTGGGTTATCTTCCTTTGAATTGGGTAAAAATATTAATCTTTTCCATCAGTTGGCCAAATAACTTTCTTCTACATTTTTTGTCATGGCCAAGTGATTGCTTCCAGTGCTTCATCAGCTTGTTGAAACATGTCAGTTAATATTCCATCAATTCTGGGAGCCTTGTTTTGGTTTACTGTGTTCAGTACAGCTTCTACTTCTTCCCCAGTACCATTAATTCTTGCTCTACATCTTGAAATGGTGAAATGTTGACTACATAGCTATTTTTGGTACTGTGTATTCTTTGCATCTACTTTGATGTTTCCTGCATCATTCAGTATTTTCCTGTAGAATCTTTCAATCTTAAAATTTTTGAGTTATTTCAGTTTAAGGTATGCTGAGCATGTTCCTCCTTTTTGGTTTTCTGAATATAGGTCTTTGAAACAAAATGTATATATGAAGGTGGCAATAACATAACATAAGAAAACAATTTTAAGACCAATGACTTTTTCACTGCTGTGGCAGTCATGTGCTTATGTTAATTTGTGATTGAAATGTAGAGGTGGAGTCTAGCCTGGTAATCTGGAGAAAGCCATTGAGTAGCCAATGAGGCCTCTAATGTGGGCATGGCTTTCTCCTGAGACTTCTGGGAAATCTCGCGATATTGCCCTGATGAAGATGAGAAGCTATCTTCTCCAGTTGTTGGGAGTTAGTCTCAGAGATGATGAATCACAGACAAGACAAGATGGCAGCGTCCGAGAAGCTGAAGGAGCCGGCAGAGAGACCACACGGCTTTCCAGACCTCTGAAGCTGGGGTGGCCACATGGAGACCTCTGCCAGCGATGAGTTGCTTCTCCTGTTGATGGACCCTGATCCCTGGAAGCGAGGAGCCATGTGGAGACCCCTGCCAGCGCCAGGATTCTACTCCCACTGACCTGTTTCTTCATGAGTCGGAAGGAGACTTTATAGACTGATTTCGGGCATATGGGTTAATATCGGACATATGGCTTTGAACTGGATTGGGCTCAATGTCCTGTTCCTCTTGTATATAAACCCTTTCTTTATATCCATATGCGGGTCTATGAAGTTTATTCCTCTAATCTACCCGCACTAACACAACTGCAAATAATCATTTTTTCATAATGTCACATGTAAGTAAAATTTCACTGAAGAGAATAAAAAAACAGATGCAGCTTTACATTGACAGAGAGGTGCCAGAAATTCAAGTCAGATTCAGAAAAGGACATGAAACAAGGGATATCATTGCTGATGCCAAATGAATCTTAGCTTAAAGCAGAGAATACCCAAAAGATATATGCTTGTGTTTTATTGACTGCAAAATTATCGGACTGTATGGATCATAACAAAAATTAAATGGGAAGCAGATACCCTTTTCAGTAAATGGTTTTGAAAAAAGCTGGATATCCACTTGCAGAAGAATGAAACAAGTCCCGTATCTCACTCCATGGACAAAATAAACTCAAGGTGGATTAACGATCTAAATGTAAAACCCAAAGTTATCAGTATCATCAATGAGAAAATAGGGACCAAACTAGGAGCCCGTATGCAGAGAATAATATATGTGCTATCAGAAATTACAAAGGAAACACACTCTATGGAAGGTAAAATAAATGGAGAACTATTAAAAGTAAAATATTGTGTACATCTAAAGACTTTATTCAAATTGAGCCCACAGACTGGGAAAATATATTTAGTACAATGACAAACAGAAAAACAACTAATTACTAACATCTACAGAATTTGGCAAGTTATAAGGAAAAAAAAACCAACTGTCTTATGAGAAGGTGGACAAAAGACCTGAACAGATCCTTCATAAAGGATAACAATTGAATGAATAATAAACACATGAGCGAAAAATTTTTAGAAATAAACATGAGGAAATGCTACCAGTCATTAGCCATTTGGGAACTGCAAATCAAAACAACTTGGAAATACAACCTAAGGCCTATTACTGTAGCCCAGTTAAAAAAATAAAACTGGGAACAAATGTTGTAGAGGGTGTAGTGAGATAGGAACTCTCATCCACTGCTAGTGGATTTGTTAGCCACTAAGGAAGGGGAAACAGCAAAAACAGCTGTAAATTGAACTACCATGTGCTCCAGCAATATGATTATTGGGCATATACCCGAAAGAAATAAGAAGCAGATCATGAACAGACATTTATGCTCCCCCACCATGTTCATTGCAGTACAGTTTGCAATAGCAAGCAGCTGGAAACAATCTACAACAACCTTTCCATCAATAGAAGAGTGGATATAAAAAAAACTCTGCTACATACACATGATGGTATTCTACAAATCCCTAAAAAACAGTGAGGACATCATTAAACACCTCAACTTGTGGAGGGATTTGGAAGACATTATGCTGAGTGAAGTCAGTCAAGCACAAAAGGACAAATATTTCGAGTCCACTGCAAGAGGAACAGGGGCAGAATGGGCACAAACTCAAGCTTCTAGACCATCCAGTATTCTGGCTATGGATCAGACAGTCTGGTAAAGAGCTGCATCAGTGCCAATGAACAACATATCATCTGTTCCAGGTAAGTATGGTGTAGGCCCCTTGGCCAGAGGACCTCACCACAGCTGGGAACAAGAGGACGGGGGAGGAGGAGATGCTGTCCATGAAGTGGTAGCCACATGGATCTGGGGTGAGGTCTCCCAAAGAGGAAGGTGTCCCGGTCAGAGAGATGAAGCCTGCAGATGAGAGGGGTGGCGCAGGAGAGGGGAGAGGGAATGGTGAAGTTTGGGGTTTATGTCTGTTGAGGGAGGGGAGGGAGAGCTGACCTCCAGGTGGAGAGACTGAGTATTATCTTTGGAACATGAGGTGGGGAGGGTCATTAGTGGCATGTAATGAATTGGAGGGGGAAGAACTGACCTAGGGTGCTTGGGGGTATCCAAGGAATCCAGTTGGTGCTGTAGTACACTGGGACACTGACTGAATCCTGGATCTTTAAGGGGCATGTCACGCTCCAAAGGCAGCATTGGTGAGACCCAAAATAGGAACTCTTCTAGGTGAACTAGATCCTACTCCAGGCACACTTATAACCTTAGGACTTAAGCCAGAAAATACATGGTGTCTGCGGTAATAAGCTGTACTGTTATTTGGCAGATAAACAAGGAAGGTCTTGCTACTTCAACACCTTGTATGCTGTATTAAGAGACATATTATTCTGGCAATCCTTTGATGGCCTTTCTGTTATATTTGCTTATGCTTGTTTATATTAAGGTGTATCTCAGAGGCACATCTCTATTGGGTGGCCCACTCTTATTTTTTGTTTTTTGATAAATGAAACCCAGGACATTGAACCAATAGGAAAAGAAAATAATAAGTGTTTGGGGAAATAAGGGATATAGAGCAGTGGGGGAGATAAGAGGCAGATGATGTCAAGAAGTCTAGGAAGGAAAAGTATGCTTTGAGATTGATTATGGAAGCAATTATACAATTATGTTTGACGTGGTTGAACTATGAAATGTTATGGCATACATACGTATTAACTTCCAAGTGACTGCAAAAAAAAAAAAGGCATACATTTGGGAATGGGTTTGGGGCTCACACTAAATCCTAGCTCCAACTAAGAACAATTAGCTCTTACATCATGACCCTCCTCTATGCTCACCTTCATGAAATGATCACTGAAGATCAGAGTACTACAGCAAAGTGTGAAGAAAGTAGATGGTGCCTGGCTATTAGAATTCTGGTTGGGGTCTTAAAGGCTTGTATTCAATCAAGCAGCTATCTAAGACAGGAATCAACTAAGTTTAGGTGGAAGAAGCACACCAGCTTGTGTGATCCAGAGATGACAATGACAAAATTCAAATATGGTGAAATGTATCAGAGCTACAGTTATGAATACCCAATTTGAAGAAAGCTATGGAGGATAGTGGGAGCCCACAATCCAGCGACAGAGTATCTAGTCAGACTGAGGCACTGGCAAATCCACTCTAGCCATAGGCAAGAGTCTTGAACAGCCCTATTACGAGGCAGAGATTATTATGATCTTGATTATACTGGATTAAATTGATACTAAGCCAATTGACCTCCCTATAAACACGACCTGAATTTGTTCTGAGTACAAGTATCTCTTACATGTTCCATGAAAGAAATTTCTTCCCTGGCTTTTTAAGTGTTGAATGTTTTAATGTTTTTATTTTAAAAAAATTTTGTGGCATCGCTGCCCTGGTGAGAGTGGGAGACCCAGTCTTGCTCCTGGAGAGCTGCTACTGGATTTGAACCGTCAGCCCTGTGGGCCACAGTCCTGCACATGACCACTATGCCACGGGGCTCAGCCCTGTTTTAATGTTTCTAATGCCTTTTCCTTCTTACACATTATTTGCATTTTTGTCTTCACACTATTATGGTTTTATCCTGACCACCTTAGAACAGTTTTTTTTTAATTCTTTTTTTATTGAATAGTTCTTTTGCTTTTTAAATTAAATATTTTTATTGGGGGCTCTTACATCTCGTATCACAATCCGTCCATCCATCCATTGTGTAAAGCACATTTCCACATATGCTGCCATCATTTTCAAAGCATTTCCTTCCCATTTGAGCCCCTGATATCAGCTCGCCATTTCTCTCCCCCCTCTCCCCTGCCTGTGGCCTCCCTCATGAACCCTTGATAAGTTATAGATTATTTTCATATCTTACATAGTCCTCCATCACCCCTCACCCACTTTTCCATTATCTACCCCTCTGGGTGGGGGTTATAGATTGATCCGTGTGATTGATTTCCCCTTTCTCCCTCAACCCTCCCCTAATCTTCCTGGTATCTCTACTCTTATTGTTGGCCCTGAAGGTTCTATCTATCTTGGATTCCCTGTGTTGTGGGCTCTTATCTGTAGCAGTGTGTATGTTCTGGCTTAATCCTATTTTTATGGTAGAATTGAGGTCAAGATAGTCTGGGGAAAGAAGCACCAAATAACTAGAGGAAAGTTGTGTGTTTCATCAGTACTATACTTCACCCTGACTGGCTCATCCCTTCCCTGTGACCCCTCTGTGAGGGAATGTCCAATTGTCTATAGGTGGACATTAGGTCTCCACTCCATGCCCCCCCTCCAATTCACATTTGGTATGATTTTGTTCTGAGTCTTAGATACCTGATCCCATAGACACTTCATGATCACACAAGCTGGTGTGTTTCTTCCATGTGGACTTCGTTGCTTCTCATCTAGATGGCCCCTTGTTTATCTTCAAGTCTTTTTTAATTAAAAAAATTTTTTAGCCATCACTGCCCTGGTGGTGGGAGTAGGAGACCCAGCTTTTGCTCCTGTGAGCGGGAATTGAACCTCCATCCCAGTGGGCCGCAGTCCCGCGCACAACCACTACGCCACTGGGGCTCAGCCTATCTTCAAGTCTTTAAGACCCCAGATCTTTTGATAGTTGTGGACCATCAGCTTTCTTCACCACATTTGCTTATGCACCCATTTTGTCTTCAGGGATCGTGTTGGGAAGGTGAGCATCACAGAATGGCAGATTATTAGAATAAAGTGTTCTTGTGTTGTGGGAGTACTTGAGTCGAGCCCAATGTCCACCTGCAACCTTGATACTTAACATATAGATATGAGTACATAGTCCTATTCCCTCTCGTTATATATCCATACACACATATATACATGCCTGAATAAATGTGCTTTGCCTCCTGGTTCTTTCCTCTGTTTCCTTTTATGTTTTTTGTTGGCTTTTCCCAGCTGTGAAACCCAGGATTAGTGGATACATAATGATTAGCAGTGATTCTCAACCTGTGGGTTGCAACCCCTTTGGGATCAAATAGGGGTCGCTTAAGACCATCGGAAAACACATCTTTCCCATGGTCTTAGGAACCAAGACCTTTATCTTTTTACCCTTTATCTTTTATCTGTCTCCTTTATCTGTCTCCAGGCAGTCCGCCCACATGCAGATATGCCCACATACGAGTATCTGGCGTGAAGACTGTTACCCATGCTACACCATGCTTCAAGACAAAATTTCATTTATTTGTAATTAGAAATAAATATTTCACAATATAGAATAACATATGGATTTTCGATTAATCACTATGCTTTAATTATGTTCAATTTTAACAAATAAAATACATCCTGCATATCAGATATTTACATTATTATTCCTACCAGTAGCTAAATTATAGTTATGAAATAGCAATGAAAATAATTTTATGGTTGAGGGTCACCACAGCATGAGGAACTGTAGTAAAGGGTTGCAGCATTAAGAAGGTTGAGAATCACTGGGTTATCGGGAATGCACGGTGGGGGCGGGGGTGGGCGATAGGGAGGTAATGGGGATTTCATGAATAAATCATGAAGACAGAAGTGGGGAGGGAGAACTAAAACCGATTGTGATTGCACAATTAATTTTAAAGGCCATTCAACCATGGTTTATGTGTGGGAAATTCTCTAAAATTGATGTGGTGATGATTGTACAATTCTCCTTGAAACGATTGGACAATTGCATTATGAATAAATAAATAAGCAGTCATTCAAAGAGAACAAGGGGATACTGAATGACTTCAAATAAGGCAACATGTGTCTCAGAGTTGCATCCTTTTATCATATTTATTCAATAGGTATATTGAGAAAATTATCCAAGAAGTTAGATTATAGGAAGAGGAGCATGGCATCAGAATCAGAGGAAGTCTCACGAACAGTATATAATATGCAGATGACACAACCTAGCTTGCTGATGACCAAGAAGACTTGAAGCATTTACTGATGAAGACCAAAGATCACAGCCTTCAGTATGGATTATGACTCAATGTTAGGAAGAAAAAATTCTCTTAGCTTGACCAGGTTCCCAACATTTTGGAGGCTTCTACACACTTTATATTAAAAAGTGTTACTCTTTCCCTTGTATTTCAAGACCTCCATACACATTTTCTCACACATAAATACCACATATGCTTCCCCTGAAAATCTACCCACTTAAATCTACCTATAGGTATTACATCTTTTTTTCTTCTTTTAAAATCATTTTATAGGGGGCTCATACAACTCTTATCACAATCCATCCATTCATCCAGTGTGTCAAACACATTGTACATTTGTACATTTGTGCCATCATCATTCTCAAAATATTTTCTTTCTACTTGAGCCCTTAGTATCAGCTCCTCATTTTCTTCCCTCCCAATATTTCATTTTTTTCCCTAAACTGACAGTCTTTTATTCCTGAAAGTAGGACTGCTTGTGGTAATTACATAATTTCATGTCAACTTTATAAATAGGTTATAAAGGTAGAGACTAACCTGTCGATCAGGTCACAGCCTGATTGATGCCTCCTTGTGAGTGCGACCTTCTCATAAGGATTCTGGAAGTTTTCCTCTTTTTCTCCCTGGAGGAGTGCCACACACACGCTCTCTCTGCTTCACATTCTGTTGACAAGCCACATGAAGCTATGTTGATGGCAGTCGGCCCTCTTCAGCTGGAGCAGCCACATGGAGAGCCGTGCCAGTGCTGAGATTCTGCCACAAAACTTTGTATCCACTGGCTTGTGACCTTCCTGCTTTCCACATGTGCTAATTTCATGTGCTGTATTGGACTTATGTGTTAATTTAGAATTTATGAGCTAATATCAAACTTCTGGATCAGGCTTGGGTACAAAATTACTAATACACAATACACAATTACTCTTGGGTATAAAACTCTCTCTTAAATACATGAGTGTCTCCAAATTTGTTTCTCTAGTCAACCCAGATGTGTTAGTCTGGGTACCCTAGAGAAACAAATTCATAAAGTCACTCATATATAAAGAACCTTATATACAAGAGCAATATTGCCCAGTCCAGATGAAGTCCATAAGCCTGATATTAGCCCATAAGTCCAATACCAATCTATAAATTTCTCTTCAGACTCATGAAATGCATTTAATGATGCTAAATGCAGGAAGATCACAGGCCAGTGCATGGAAAGTCTTGTGGATTCAGTGGTGGTGTAAGCATTTCAGTGCTGGCAGGGATATCTATGTGTTTCCTCCAGCTATAGGACAATAGTGTGGTTTCATGTGTCTTGTCAGTAGAGAGTCTTCCAGGGAGAGAGCCTGTGTCTTGCCTTATTTGTGCCTCCAAATGAGATCAAGCTATGAGCAGATTGACAGGCTAAACTTCATCCTTTCACTCTTAATCCTCTAAAAATAGACAACAGATTATATTACTACCACACCAGACTAACACAGTCTCCAACTCTCAGGACTAATTTCATGATACCTTTCACTGGACCACTCACCAGGTGAATGCATTAAAATGAAGTCAGCTCCACACAAACATCACTGCAAGGAATCCAAGGATGATCTACTGCTTTCCCTCCAAGTCTAATTCCTGAACCATTCCTCCTGTGATGCCACTGGAAAGAGCCCAGGTAGTATAGTGGGTTATGTGTTGGGTTGTTAACCACAAGGTTAGCAATTCAAAAACCCCAGCCATCCTGAAGGAGAAAGATGAAGCTTTGCAAATCTCATAAAGATTTACAATCTTGAGGTTTGGTGTTGCACCAAATTCTAGCTCCAATCTAAGAAGAACTAGTTCTTATGACATGGACCTGCTTGATGCTCACTCTTATGAAGAGATCACTGAAGATATGAGTGTTATAACAAAGTGTGGTGGATAAAGTAGATGGTGTCTAGATATCAGAAAGAATAACTTCCGTGATCATAAAGGCTTGTTTTCAAACAAGCAGTCATCTATGTGAGGAGTCAACTAAGTAGACATGGAAGAAGCACACCTGCTTCTTCCAAGGATTGTGTGATCCAAGGATTGTAAATATAATCCAAACCTAAAGGCAGGAATGGTATCAGAACCTAAATTGTTTGCAGAAGATTAGGGATGATAGTGGAAGCCCCCAAACCATTTGCAGGGTCCACACATTTCTATAGCCACTGGTGAATCTCCTCTAATCTATAATCAAGAAGTGTGAATAGCTTTGTTATCAGTCAGAGAACACGGTAAATTTGATTATGATAGGTATTGAGAGGTAAAAAAGTTCTAGCTAATCATTTGATTTCCCTTTTGACCCATTTTAAAGCTGTTTAAGTAAAAAAAATTGTTGATGGGAAATACATGTGAATTAAAAACCCTGGTGGATCCCCTCTGATCATGGACCAAGGATGTGAATTGCTTTTCTATCATACAGAATGCAATGGAAATTGGATTCCTTCAGATACAGTTAGGCCAATATTTAGCACCTTATCATTTGATCTCCCTTATGATCCATTTAAATTTGTTCTTTTTTAATGTTTTCTGCTTTCTTTTCAATTTAGGTTTTTATCAGTTTTAATTTGTTATTGTTAGTTTAAAAATGTTTTTCTGTATATCAAATCTAAGATTGGCAAATCTAAAGAGACTGTGAATATATTAATGGTTCCTTGTGGATATGGCAGGGGAGGTTGGGAGAAAATGGGGAGCTCATAACAATGAATACAAGAATGGAGAAAATGTTCTAAAACTGATTGTGTTGATGATTATACAGCTCTTTTAAATTTTAAAACTCATTTTATTGAGGACTCATACAACTCTCATCATAATTCACATATTCAGCCATTGTGTCAAGCACAGAGAAATAAATTCTTTTGTGGCACATGAGCTAGTTTCAAATCAAAAGATCAAAATCAATCTACATTTCTATTTAAATTTTTACCTTTTTTTGTTTTCTGAATTTAACCTAATATCTTGTTCGGCTTTTATGCTGGCCATCCACCTAATTCCTGGGAACTATATTTTTTTTCCCTGGGAACTATATTAAGACAGCATTTGTCTTATTGTGGACCTCATTATTTATCCTATTCTCTTTAGTCCTAGAAGGATCTTTTTGTCCAGTTGTGAGAGGTCTGCTTCAAACATTCTCTGGAATAGTGTGGGTCTTAGATGCTCACTAGCATGAAGGAATCAATTCCTCTTACTTCATTTGCATATGTTTAGATTGGCTTAGGGGGGTGGGGTTAATTAAAAAAAATTAACAAACAAGAAATTATTTCCTCAGAGTTTAGAAGTCTCTGTCTGAATTCAGGGTGGAAGTTCTTTACCTGTTCTTTCATTGAATCCCTACCCCTAGATCAGTGGTTCTCAAGCTTCCTAATGCTGGGACCTTTAATACAGTTCCTCATGTTGTGGTGACCCCCCAACCATAAAATTATTGTTGCTGCTACTTCATAACTGTAATTTTGCCACAATTATGAATCAGATGGCCCCTGTGAAAGGGTTGTTCGACCCCCAAAGGTGACATGGCCCACAGGTTGAGAACCACTACCCTAAATGATATTCATGTGGGTTGTTATCTCTATCCTGCTTCTTCTTTTTAAAATCGTTTTATTGGGGGCTTATACAATTCATCACAATCTATGCATCCATCCATGTGTCAAGCACATTTTGTACAACTCTTCTTGATGTGAATTGTATGATATGTGAATTATATGCCAATAAAACTGCTGGACATTTTGTTTAAAGATTTAGTCTTTGAAACCCACCTAGCAGTTCCACTCCATCCAATGCCTGGATCAGGGTTGCTTTGCATTACAATGAACTCAACAGCAGAGTTCTTAAAGTGTGAAAGTTAGATAATTTTATGTCAGCTTGAAAATGTACAAAATTGTAGTAGTGGACCAAGTGCTGAGTACAACATTCCTGCTCTGAGCAACCAATTGACAAAAATGACCATATGGCTGGCCCCACCACAAGATAGGACATCCCTCACTGATCCTTAGCACAGTGCAGGAATTGTACCTGATCCAACACCACTACACCAGGGTGAAACACTAAGGGCATACAACAGAGCAGTAAGAGGAGAAAAGCAATGAAGTTTCCAGGTAATTCCAAAAATAGACTTTGGAGTCAAGGTGTGGCACCCCATCAGACTCGACCACAAAATACTCTTCAAGGTCAAGAAGCAGACCTGAAACTATTTATAGACTTCTTTTTATTGTCCATTTTTTATGTTAATGGGGGTTTTGTTTTCTTTTGTTATTTTGTTTTGCTCTGCCTTATTTTGTGCTTATTATCATATCTACATGTCTATCTAGATATGATAGACAAGATAAACTATCTGGAGGAGAAAACAACAGGATTGACGGTTCAAGGGGAGACACAGGAGAGGGAGGTTAGAGGGAAAGGAAGTGGGTGTTAACTAACCCAGGAACAAGGGAACAGCAAGTGATCTAAAACCGATGGTGAGGGGGGCACAGAATACCTAATAGGGCTTGATCAAGGGCACTGTAACTGAGAGGAATTCTTGAAACAAGAAGGAGGGCCAAACATGATAGTGAAACAAGAGGAAAGTAAAAGGAAATAGAGGATAGAACAAGGAGGCAAATGGGTATTTATAGAGGTCTAAATACAGGTATGTACATATGTAAATATATTTATTTATAGGGATGGGGAAATGAGAGGTAGAGACGGAGCCCCAGGAAGGAGACAGAGCTCAGTTAGGGATGAAGAGGATATGCTTCATTGGAGGTAGTGAAAGAGTTTGGGGAAGAGAAGGGACAGCAGAGAGAGAGAGAGACCGAGAGACAGAGAGACAGAGAGAGACAGAGAGAGAGACAGACAGACAGACAGAGACAGACACGAGCATCTTGAACTCCTGGGCTGTCCCGTAGTCCGAGAGTTAGGCCAGGGAAGCCGCACCCGGTATTGGGATGGCGGGACATATATAGGGCTTGAGCCAAGGACGTATGTACCAATAAGGGGATGAGGCTTTCTGATGTTGCAGTTGCAGGGTCTGAGTCAGAATATGGTTTGTGAGAACACAGATCCGCCTCCTGGAACACTGAGGGAAGAGGCTGTATGGACTCAGCCCTGAGAGATAAGTTCTGTGAAGGGGCTGTGCCCTTGGGGGAGATAAGCTCTGTGAAATGCCAGGGGAAGGGTTTACAAAGTTCACCAGGTTGCTCATCTCTTTCTTAGTGAGGCTGATGCAAAAGGGGTGCAAGGGGCTGCCTGGTCCAGGAGGCTGCCCGGTACAGGGAACTGCTCAGTCCAGGGGGCTGCCTGGTTCGACCCTGGCCCATACATCCCAAACTCTTTTACAATAGTGAAAATGAACGTTGCATTCATCATTAACTGCTTCCTGCTGGTGTGGGACGACGAAGTGGGGAGGATTAAGAGTTGAGAAGTTCAGGGCCCGGGCCGACCGACAGCAGACTATAGGGGTGAAGCTTGAGCTGGTTGAGGATCAAGTTGAGATGTTTCTTGTTTGTTCCTGAAAAAACTTAGACATGCAAGGAGTTAAAAGTAACAGTACACAAATTATTATTAGAAACTTGATGAAAGGCATAATTGAGGACATGACAGAATTTGGAAACAATGAGGAGGGGTTGGTGGTACCCCACTGATGTTTTATCTGCTGTTAGCAAATTAAGGGCTCAGTGATTTTATGTGCTGAGGATGTTAACTCTTTTTGAAAGGAAACGAGAGAGTTAGAAGTGGAATTCATAGAAAACTGTATTTTGTAAAGGGCTGAACTTGAATAATAGTTTGTCCTATTGGTTTTCCTCTTACCAGCTACAGTGAGAAAAGAAGTAAAACTGAGTTCTATTAGCACAGGTGGAACTATTGTATTCTGAGACTGAGAGCTAGGCTGAGTGAGTGAGCTCCATGGCCATTTACATTTTGTCTGTGCATGGTGAGCTGTGGAACTACAGTAACTGGAAGACAAGTGAACTGGCTAGATGTGTTGAGGCATTTTGTTAATGTTTTGTTGTACTAGAAGAAAGCACCAGGTGACTGTTAAGGAAGGTGTTTACACTTTGGGTATGCTTACAAAAAGTCGTTTACCTTGTTGGTGAGTAGGTGACGTCTAACACAGAGAGAAGCTGGGATTGTTTTGGCAGCCTGGGTAGAAGAGTGGCATGTTGGCAAGTGGGACTGGGCACTCATTAACACTATTTCCTGGTGGTAGTGAATTCCCTGGGACTGCTGGTAGCAGTGGACTTTGCAGTGAGGAACAAAAGAAACAAGACGAGGTATGTATTTTGAGGCGTGGAGTACAAGGACTGCTTTCTGAATTAGCTTTGCCCACTTTAAAGGACTATTGGGTTTCTCTGTTAATCGATTTGCTAAGTTATTTTTATTTTACAGATATTATTGGCAATAGAATATATTGGTTTGTGTAATTGACTGAGTTAGAGTTGTGAGAAAAGGGCCAGAACCACCCGTTGTGTGTCTGAGAGGTGTAAGAGAAATTGGTGAGGTGTAGGAAGAGTGCACACCAATGGAGGGGCTGGTGATTGGGTTGCAAACAGTTGTGGTGATGACTTTGGTTTGACTTTTATTACAGGTAGGTTAGGATGCACAGGAGCAGGGGCAGGTAGACATCTGTCTGCGTGTTCTAGGAGAAAAGTTTTTCAGAGAGATAGAGAGTTAGGATAACTAGTTTGCCAGTGATGGTGGTGTGTCTGGTATTGTCTGGTTGATTAAATTAGATTTGCTATACATCAGCTTGGAGGGACTTAAGAAAGAGGGAGAATGAGGAATGGCATGGATTTGCATTAGTGTTAGTGGAAGCAGGCTTACTTCTGACTGACATAGTTTTAGAGTTTGTTTGGATAGATGATCTTTTGTTTGTTTGTTTGTTTGCTTGTTTTTGTGGGCATCACTGCCTCTGGTGGTTGTGGGCGCTACCCTGTGCTGCTTCTGAAGGCCGCCACCAGATTTGAACTGACAAGCCCGTGGGCCGCAGTCCCGCACTCAACCACTTACGCCACCGGGGCTCAGCCACAGATGATCTTTTATAATTGTGTTTATCTATTTATCTTTATAGAGGCCTGTGACCTGTATGGATTGTGTAAGCACCACTTACTGTTTAATGCGAAGGACACTTGTGTGATTTGAGACACAAAGCATAGGTTGTAGGAGCTGAAGAAGAACACGGGGTCTTATATGCAAGGAATGATGGACTAGATGGACGAGATCGTTGACTTGGATGGCGGGAGAGCTATTCACTTACTGTCTATGACGGGGGACACTTTGGTTGTTAGGAATCTTCTTTCTGTGAAACGTGCAGATTCCTAGACCTGATCAAGTGAAACTGCGGCCTAGGCGGCTCGTCGCTGTCCCTGGGTGTCTATGGCAGAACTGTCACTAACAATGGAAGTTAGATCTGGGTTGAGATAGGGCTGATTTTAAAGTTAAGGTGGAGGTAGCGTTAGCTCCTTCATAACCTGTGGGCAGGAGTGACTGTCACATCCCAGTGAGTCTGGGAGTTGAGGTGGGAAAGCTGCTGGGTTCAGGGAGGGAGAATAGCGCAGACCTAAGTTAGGGTTTTCAATAAACATAAGGTAGGTTTTTTAGACAGCTAGGATACAGTAAAGACAGAATTTGGTGTGAGAGAAGGTCCTGCAGTTGGTGGGTAGATAACATCTGGATAGGCTTTCTTAGTGTTAGTTTGAGAGTTATTTCCGTCAGGAGGGCAGCTGCTGCCAGGCCAGGAGGCACAGCTGCCAGCTTCGGACTGCTAGTTTCTGACGGGACAGACAAGCTACTGGAGAGTGGGGGAGCCTCAGGGGCTGAGTCAGGACTTTAGCTGCCACTTCCCTGCCTTTTATTTTTGAATTAGTTAGGCTGCGGGTGACCTTGTTTTCCTGTGTTTGGGGGAGTTATTATTTAGATGTCCTTCACATTTCTTACACTGTCATTTTTCTGCAACTTACTGTTTCCATTTAGACTTAACAAAGGGTTAAAGGTTTGCTGGGAGTCGTTACTTCTGCATCGCATAAAGGTTATTGCAAGCACTTTCAGGGTTTTACAGAGTTAATCTCTGAGTTGTGGGGAGTGGGGCACAGGCTCAAACAGCAGCAGAACAAGATAAGTGTGCTTTGGAGGGAAGGAAAGGTTAAAGGAGTTGGTATTTGCCTTAGAACTGTTTTTAAAGGCAAACGAATGCTGACAAACTGGGTTAAGGAGGATGATGAAAAAGGGGTCATTAAAGGTGGAGTGATTAAAAGTTTGGAAGGATGACCATCAATTCCTATCTGAAAACAACGGAGGGGTCATTAGAGGTTTAAAGGTTTGCGGTCTATAACCCACAACTGTGACCGGGGAAGAAGTGGGGCATGAGAAGGAGGGAAGGACTGAGAAGACAGGTCTCGCACCCACCAAAAAGGAAACAGGTTTGCCTGCTGCCTTGATGCTACTTCGGGCCTAGCATGGGGGGAGGGTGTCACTGGAGTCTTTCTTCTGTCATCGTAGGTGGCCAGGCCTATCAGTGTTTTTAGTGGTGGTGGTTTAAGGTTTGGAGGGACTGACCTCCTGCAGCTAGGGGCTGAGGGGCGGTCACTTCTCCAGTGGCCCTGCTAACTGCAAGATGGGCAATGATTCCTGGTTGCATTTGAAGCAGGGTCCTGGCAGTGGGTAGTCAGAGTCTACTGTTGAACTTGCAGCTTCCTGAAGTCTACTGACCCCTCCCTCCAGCTGACCCTAGGACAGCACCTAAGGCTTGGGATTGCCAGCCTTCTTTTTGGTAGGCTTGGAGTTTATAGTCATTGAAAATTTTTAAATGCCATATTCAAAGTTTGAGGTTTGAGGGCCATTTTCAGCTTTTTAAAGTTTCTTGTAAAATATTGATAGCTAGCAGTGATGCCTAAATATATATATATATATATATATATATATATATATATATATATATATATATATATATTGCTGACTGGGTTGTAAAGTGAGTGGCTAAGACAGTGATTTCTGCCAGAGAGGCAGGGGTTAATTTAGTAAACTTGTTTAAGGGTTAAGTCAGGCCTGAAAAAAAAGCTGCTGGACTTTTATCTGGCTGCTGAGTAATTTTTGTAGTTTGTTGAAATTAACTGCTTTATGAGAGATGACTTGCAACCCAAATAAAGGTGGTAGGGTTCTGTGAGAAAATACCCAGAGGCTTCTCACAAAGGCAGTAACAGAGGGGCTTGGGAGGCTGTGGGTTTTGCCTTAGAGGAGGCTGAATAGGGAGGGAAGGAGAAGAGGGAGTGACTCCAGGGAGTCTAACTGGTTTGGCTTTGGAGAGACTGATATTGGAGGCGTAGTGCCTCTGGGAAAGGACAGAAGTCAGAGGTGCAGTCATCTCTGGGAGGGGACAGGAGTTAAAGGCACAGTTGCCTGGGCTTTTGAGAGTCAAGGTAGTGGAGGGAGGCGATGGTGAAGGGTACCCAGATTATGGCAGAGGCTGGGAAGGGGCCTGAATAGGCTGCAGGTTGAAAGAGCAGGTCTGGAGTTGGGGAAGTTTCCGAGGATCTTGAGCAGCCCCAGGATTGCAGGAGACACAGGGGGAGGGCAGAGGTGAGGCAGACGGGAGAAACAGCGCTTCCAGGGAATCAGAGGGGGAGGTTGTTTTGTGCAGCAGCAGGAGATAAGGGGAGTTTGGAAGAGAAGTTCTGAAGAGGCTGCCTGGGACCAGGGCTGGGTGACAAGGAGGCACACAGAGAAAGATAAGGAGAGCAGAGAAGGAAAGAACTTGAACGGACAAAACCTCAAACCACCTGTAGATTTGGTGACACAAATTGTCAAGGTTGGAGACAATGTCTGGCCAGCACAGCCCATTGTCCAATTGGTATTGAGGCCACACTTGGTTACAGAAGAAAACCAGGCACTTAGGGTGAACGTCTGGGGCCAGGCAGGGCTCAGTCAGAGTTAGAACCTCAGCGGGAGAGTCCTAGATTCCCCAAACAGGAGGGTTCCCCGGTGTGGGCCCAAGGCTTCAGCCGGTAGACAAGGAACCCAAAGGAGTGACAGTAAAAGGCACCCAGGAAGCTTGGGGGTGGGGGGAGGGAGGACCTGGATTTGTGGTCATCTGAATCGAGGGCAGTCGGAGGCCTTTGTTCAGAGTGAGAAACCGAGGAAGGTTAAGTCTGAGAGGAGGTACCGCTGAGCTGTGGACCTGAAGTACCCAGAATTACCAGGCCCAGTGCCAGCGGCAGGAATCCCAGAACATAAGCACTGAGACAAGGGCTGGGGGAGGAAGATACTCACTAGTAGATGTGGCGGGTGGCAGCTGAGAGGTCCTAGTTGGAGGAAAGGGGGTGGAGGAGAGAGGGGCGTCACACTCGCCCAAGGGTGGGAGAGGGCGCGTCTAGACACCTCTTCCTCCTCCAGGGTTTCGCGCACCAAAAAGAGGCAGAGGGAGCCGCAGGAAGGAGACAGAGCTCGGTTAGGGATGAAGAGGATATGCTTTATTGGAGGTAGTGAAAGAGTTTGGGGAAGTCAAGGGACAGCAGAGAGAGAGAGAGAGAGAGAGAGAGAGAGAGAGAGAGAGAGAGAGAGAGAGAGAGAGAGAGAGAGAGAGAGAGAGAGAGAAGAGAGAGACAGTTAGGCCAGGGAAGCTGCCCACAGTATTGGGGCTGTGGGATATATATAGGGCTTGAGCCAAGGACATATGTACCAATAAGGGGATGAGGCTTTCTGATGTTGCAGTTGCAGGGTCTGAGTCAGAATATGGTTTGTGAGAACACAGATCCGCTTCCTGGAACACTGAGGGAAGACACTGTATAGACTCGGCCCTGAGAGATAAGTTCAGTGAAGGGGCTGTGCCCTTCGGGGAGATAAGCTCTGTGAAATGCCAGAGGAAGGGTTTACAAAGTTCATCAGGCTGTTCATCTCTTTTCTGGTGAGGCTGACACAAAAGGGGTGCAAGGGGCTGCCTGGTCCAGGAAGCTGCCCGGTCCAGGAAACTGCTCAGTCCAGGGGGCTGCCTGGTTCAACTCTGGTCCATACAGGAAAAATACAAATATTTTTTGTTACTCATGCCCTCATTTAATTTTGTCAGAAACACCCCTTCATCTTTCTTTTTTTTTTAAAAAAATCCTTTTATTGGGGACTCATACAGCTCTTATCACAATTCATGCATAAATCCATTGTGTGTCAAGCACATTTGTACATGTTGCCCTCATCATTCTCTTAGCATTTGCTTTCTTTTCGTTTGTTTGTTTGGGGGCCTCACTACCTCTAGTGGTCGTGGGTGCTACCCAGTGCCGCTCCTGAGAGCCGCCCCTGAATTTGAACCGCCAAGCCCGCGGGCTGCAGTCCTGCACTCAACCACTTACGCCACTGGGGCTCAGCCCTAGCATTTGCTTTCTATTTTCGCCCTTGAAATCAGCTCTTCATTTTCCCCCTCCCCGCTCCCCTCTCCATCATAAAGCCTTGATAAATTATTATTATTTTGTCATCTCTTATACAGTCTGAATTCTCCCTTCACTCACTTGCCCATTGTCTGTACCCCAGGGAAGAGGTTATATGTAGATTCTGATGATCAATTCCCCCTATCTACACCACCTTCCCTCTACCCTTCCAGTATCGACACCCTCAGACTGGTCCTAAAGGGATCATCTGTCCTGACTTCCCTATGTTTCTTGCTCCTATCTGTGCCAGTGTATCCTCTGGTCTACCCGGATTTGTAAAGTAGAATGGGGATTTTGATAATGGGGAAGAAACATTGAAGAACTAGAGGGAGTTGTATGCTTCATCATTCCTGCGCTGCACTAACTGGTCCATTTCCTCCCTGCCCCTCTGTAAAGAGAAGTCCATTACCTACAGGTGATCTTTGGGCTCCCAACCTGTACTCTTCCTCATTTACAATAGTAAAATTTTCAGTTCTTTGATATCTGATACTCAATCTCTTCACCACCTGGTGGTCACATGGGCTGGTGTGCTTCTTCCACGTGGGTTTTGTTGCTTCTGAGCTAGGTGACTGCTTGTTTACCTTCAAGCCTTTAAGAAACCAGATACTATGAGCTTTCTTCACATTTACTTATGTGCTTTTGACTTCAGTGATCCCAACAAGAAGGGGGTCACACAATCATATGGTTTTTGTTCTTTGATGCCTTATTCCTGATCTCTTTGACACTTTATGGTCACACAGGCTGGTGTGCTTCTTTCATGTGGGCTTTGTTGCTTCTGAGTTAGATGGCCCCTTGTTTACCTTCAAGCCTTTAAGACTACAGACACTATAGCTTTTGATAGCCAGGCACCATCAGCTTTGTTCACCACGTTTACATATGCACACATTTGTCTTCAGCAAATGTGTAAGGGAAGGTGAGCATCATGGAATGCCAATTTAATAGAACAATGTGTTCTTGCTTTGAGGAAGTACTTGAGTAGAGGACCAATGTCCATCTGTTGACTTAATACTGAACCTATAAATTTGTCATGTACATCTATTTCCACATCATCATACATAAATATACTTACCTATGTACATGCTTGTATTTAGACTCTATAAATGCCCTTTGCCTCCTATTTCTTTCCTCTATTTCCTTTAATTCCCTCTTGTCCCACTATCATGCTCAGACTTTATTTGGGTTTCAGTAATCTCTTTCTGTTACATTACCCTTGATCAATTCCTACCAGGCCTCTCACACCCTCCTTGCCGCTGATTTTGGATCACTTGTTCCTTTGTCCCTGGGTTGGCCAACACTACCCCCTTTCCCCTACCTCCTCTTTTCCCATATCCCCCGGGGAACCATTGGTCCTGTTCTTTTCTCCTCCAGACTAATCATCCAACTTATTTTATCTAGACTGACCTGTAGAGATAATAATATGCACAAAAAACAGGACATGGTAAGTTGAAGTGACAAAAGAAAATGAAACAACAACTACAACAGGAAAAAAAATGTCCAGAAAATGTCCTCCTCTTGCTCTGTTGTATGCACTTACTGTTTTCCTCTGTGTGGTAGGGTCAGACTGGGTGCAATCCTGATGCTGTATCTCCATTGTTGTCCCCCATCAGGCCATGGGTCAACAAGGGACATACTTTCTCATAGTGGAGCTGGCCATCAGGTCCTCTGATATCGTCCTCAAGGTTTGGTGGGCCAGGATGCACTCCACTCTCTTTCTTCCCCTACATTTGGTCAGTGTGATTTGGTCAGACATGTTTCTCTCCCCCTAGCTTCAGTGCTGTCCTCTAGAGTCAATTATTCTGGGGGGAGGGGAGGCTGCTCACATGGTTGGGATAGGAACAGGACTCTCGGATGCCTCCACTGACTCCCCACTCCATGCCATCATGCTGCATTTATGTCTTGGAACACAGAGTTTAAGTCTGGTCCCTCTTTCCCTGTGGAGATATAAGCAATACCCGCCCCTTGGGTCTGTTCGTGCCCTGTTACCTTGTTACACATTGTGATCTCCTTCCCTCTCCCCCTTTTAGTTCACTACTGTAGGTAACCCTGGAATTTTTTTGGCCCATCCCATATTACCTGGATCTTACCCCATTAATTTTTATAAAAGTAGCCTCTTCCCTATGCCCCTTTTGCTTTTTTAAAAGCTCACCCCAGTGGACTCAAGTACTTGTCCTTTTGCAGTTGTCTTACTTAACTTAGCATGATTTCCTCCAGTTCTTCCCATGCAGTGTTATGTTTCATACGTTCATCACTGCATTTCAGTGTTGCGTACTATTTTATTGTATGTTTGTACCATGGTTTTTTTTTTAAATCTCTTCGTCTTTCGATGGAAATTTGGGTTGTTTCCAACTCTTTGCAATTGTAAATTGTGCCACAACGAACATTGAAGAATAGATGTCTGGTAATGGTTTGTTTCTTGCCTCTTCTGGGTATATGCCCAATAGGGATATAGCTGGGTAGTATGGTAGTGCAATTTCCATCTGTTTTAGAAATTGCCAAATCGATTTCCATAGAGGCTGTACACAGGTCCACCAGCAGTGGATGAGTGTTCTTATCTCATAACCCTTCCAACACTTTTTGCTTCCAGATTTTTTGAATTAGGCTTTCTTCGAGGGTGTTGGGTGGTAACTCAGAGTTGTTTAGATTTGTATTTCTAGCATGGCTAATGATAAGGAACATTTTCTCATGTATTTATGGGCCATTCGTAATTTTTCCTCTGTGAAACTTCTGTTCAGGTCTTTTACCCACCTCCTCAGGGGGCAGTTAGTATTTCTCTTATTGTAAGCTTGCAAAATATTATAAATTTTATTAATAAGGCCTTTGTCTGATGTGTCATTGCTAAAGATGTTTTCCCAGTTAGTGGATTCTCTTATTACTCTCTTGGTGAATTATTTTGAAGTACACAGACAATTCATCTTCATATATCCCATTTGTCTATTTGTAACTCCTCTGTATTTGAATCATTCTCTATTTCTCATAGCCTATGCATTCCCTGTGCCAAGGTTCTCAAGTTTGTCCCAATTCCCTCACTAATGGCCCTAAATGTTTGGGGTTTTACCTCAAGGTCTGTGATCCACTTTGAGAGTTTATTCTTGTGCATGAAGTGCAGTACAGGTATTGCTTCACTTTTCTTTAGGCAGATAGCCATTTTTTTCCAGAATGATTCATTAAAGATGGCATGTGCTTCACATTTGATATTTTTTGGACCCTCATAAAAAATCAGCCTGTATACTGATGTTTTTATTTCTGGGTCTTCAGTTCTTTTTCATTGGTCTGTGTATCTCTTTTGTCTCCTGTGGCCATATAATACATGCTAAAGTGAGGTAGAGAAAACCCTCTCCCTTTTTCCTTCTTCAGGAGTACTCTGCTAATTTGGGGATATTCTTCCCTCTCTCTATGAAGTTGGTAATAAGTTTTTCCACTTCTTTGAAGAAGGATGTTGATATTCGTGTAGGGATAGCAATGAACTTATATAGTGTCTTGGGTAGACCTGACATCTTTACTATATTGAGTCTTCCAATCCATGAGCATGGGATATTCTTTTATTTCTTTAGGTCTCCCTTGATTTCTTGCAATAGTGTTCGATAATTTTCCTCGTACAAATCTTTTTTTTTTGGCATCACTGCCCTTTGGTGGTGGGAGTAGGAGGCCCAGCTTTTGCTCCTGGGGAGCCGCTGCTGGAATTGAACCTCCATCCCAGTGCGCCGCAGTCCAACGCACAACCACTACGCCATCAGGGCTCAGCCCCAAATCTTTTTTTTTTTTTTATTCAGATATATCCCTAGGTATTTCACTGTGTGCTTGGGTATTGTAGAGGGCACTACCTTTTTAATTGCCTCTTCTGTGATCTTGTCTGATGTGTATAGGAGACTGACAGACTTCTGTTTGTTGATCTTGTATCCTGCCATATTCCTCTATTGCTTCCAACATTCCACTAGTAGAATTTAGAATATATTTGAAGTATAGAATCATATCGTCTGCAAATAATGAAAATTTCGCCTCTTCCTTTCCTAGATGGATACCTTTGATGTCTTTTCTTTGTATTTATGTTGTTAGCTAGGACCTCCAGTGTGATGTTAAATAGGAGTGAGGACAAGGAGAATTCTTGGCTGGTCCCCTTTTTCAGTGTAATTATTTTCATCTTTTCTCCATTGACTACCATGTTGGCTGTTGGTTTTTCATATATAGCTTGTAAAATATTAAATTTTCTTCATTCCTATCTTTAGTGCCTTAAATAGGAATGACTGTTGGATGTTGTCAAATGCCTTTTCTGCATCTATTGATATAATCATGTGGGTCTTAACATTTTTCCTGTCAATGTTGCAAATAATACTAATGATCTTTCATATGATGAACTTTTCCTGCATTACTGGTATGAATTCCACTTGGTCCTTGTGAATTATTTTTTAATGTGCTTTTATCTTCTATTGGTCAGTATTTTGTTAAGGATCTTTGCATTTATTTTCACTAGGGATATTGGTCTGTAGTTCTCAATTCTTGTAAGATCCTTGTCTGCTTTAGGGATCAGAGTTATACTGGCTTCATAGAAAGAGTTTGGGAGTTTTGCATCTTTTTCTATGTTCTGGAAGAGTTTGTCTAGGATTGGTGTCAGTTCTTCTTGGTAGAATTCTCCTGTGAAACCAGGGATTTTTTTATTTGTAATTCCTTAGTGAGCTTGTCTAACTCTTCCATTCTGATAGGTCTATTGAGGTTCTTGACATTCATTTGGGATAGTCTAGGGAGGTATTGTGTTTCCAATATTTATCCATGTCTTCCAAGTTGTTGAATTCATTAGAGAACAGTCCTTCATAGTACCATGTAATTATTCTTTTGGCTTCATTATGGTCTGTTCTAATATCCCCTGTTTCATTCCTCATCATTGCAATTGACATTTGTTCCTTTCTTTTTTGGTTAGGTGTGCTGGTGGTCTATCAATTCTGTCAATCTTTTCAAAGAACCAACTTTTAACTGCATTAATTTTTCCATAGTTTTCTTATTTCCCCTCTCCTGTATTTCAGTTTTGATTTTTATTATATTTACCCATTTGCTATTAGTACGATTGTTCTGTTAATCTGCTATAATTGTTGTAAGTTTTGGGTCAGCATGTCATCCACAAGTCTCCCTTCTTTTTTCATGTATGAATTTATGGCTATCAGTCTTTCTCTGATAAATGCCTTTGCTGTATCCCAAAGGTTTTGATACATCGTATTTTCAGTCTCATTGGGTTCTAGAAACTTTCTGATTTCATCTCCAGTCTTTGTTAACACTTACTCCTTTTTCAGTAGAGAATCATTCATCACCTATTTGTATGCCCTTGTTTTCTTCACCATCCTTCTGTTGATTTCCAGCCTTATGGCACAGTGATGGGAGAGATGTCTATATAATCTCTATGTGCTTGAATTTACTCAAGTTCGACTTGTGTCCCAGCATGTGGTCTAACTTTGAATAGGTGTTATATATGCATGAAAAGAATGTGATTTTTTAGGCATAACTGCCCTCTGGTGGTGGAAATAGGAGGCCCAGCCTTTGCTCCTGTGAGCTGGAATTGAACCTCCATCCCAGCGGGCCGCAGTCCCGCACACAACCACTACACCACTGGGGCTCAGCCCAAGAATGTGATTTTTTTTCATTTGGGTGGAAATCTCTGATAATATCTATCAAGTCAAACCACACACACACACACACACACACACACACACACATATTCTCCTTGTTGAGTTTCATTCCCAGTGATATATCTTTTTCAGAGAGTGGTGTATTAAAGTCACCAATGCTATTTCTTGAACCTTGATTACTTTTTTCATCTTTTGGAGTGTTTGATTTACAAATTCCGCAAGTCTCCCATTGGGTGCGTATACATTTATTATGCTCACTGATTCTTGAGCCTTGAATTCTCAACCTGTTTTTGTCTGCAAGCATAGGATGTCTCCTATAGGCAACAGATTGATGGGTTGTGTTTTCTGATCCAGTCTGTATGCCTCTGCCTATTAATGCCTAAGTTCAGGCCACTGATATTCAATGTTATTACATCCATCTGTGGGATCTGTGGTATTATCTTGTACCTTTTGTGTTAGGTGTTTTCCTACCTAGCTTTCTTATCTGCTTATGTTGTGAGTGTGTGTGGTTAACTTTTGTCTTCTTTCCGCTATTAAGCCAATGCTATCTTGGAGGATGTTTTCTCTTTGTCGCCCTATGGGTGAAGTTGTTCTATGTGATAGTTTTTTATTTGCACTTGATGAGTGTTGATATTCTGCCCATACCAGATTAGCAAGGATCGTTTGTAGGGCTGCATTTCTTTTTGTGTAGTCTTTGAGTTTTTTTTTCTTGTCTGGGAAGACTCTTCTCCATCTATCTTAATAGATAATTTAGTTGGGTATAGTATTCTTAGGTTTTCGGGAATTTTTTCTTTCAATTTTTGGAATATGTTACTCCATTCCCTCCTCTTCTTCATCATATCTACTGATAGGTCTGAGCATACTCTTACTGAGGTACTTATATGTAACAACTAACTTTTCTGTAGCTGAGCTTATGATTTTCTCCTTTTCCTCATAGTTGGATAATTTAACTATTATATATGTCTTGGTGACTTCTTGGGTTTCATCCTGGCTGGCGTTCTTTCAGTCTCCTGAGTGATTGCCTTGTTTTAGTTTATTAAGCTGCAAAAGTTTTCCTTTAAGAATTTCCTTTCTGATCTGGTATCAGGCATCAAAGAACTAAAAATTATAACAGTATAAATGAGAGAGTAAAGATTGGGGACCCAAAGTCCATCAATGGGTGAAGCAACATCCTCTTACTGAGAGGTTGCAGGGAGGAGATGAGCCAGTCAAGGTACAGTGTAGAAACAATGAAATATGCAAACTTCCTCTAGGTCTTAAATGCTTCCTCCCACTCACTGTTATGATCCCAATTATACCAGACAAATCCAGCTAACCCAGTTCATGTACACTGTAGTCTGAAACATGGGAAATCTAGGTTAGATGATCCATCAGGACTAGTGGTGGGAGTGGTGACACTGGGAGGGTGGAGGGATGGTAGAATAGAAAGGGGCAACCAATTTCAGGGATCTACATATAATCTCTTTTCTGGGGTATGGGAAACAGGGAAGTGAGTGAAAGGACACATTGGGCAGTGTACAATATGAAAAAATAATAACAATTTGTAAATTATTAAGGGTTCATGGGAGAGGGGGAGAGAAGGGAAGTATTGGGAGCTGGTACTGAGGGCCTAAGTGGAGGGAGAATGTTTTGAGAGTAATGATGTCAACAAGTGTGCAAATGTGGCCTGCATACAATTGATATATGTATGGATCGTGATGGGAGTTGTATGAGCCCCCAATAAAATGATTTACTTAAAAATAGGAGGGAGAAAGAGGAGCTTGTACCAAGGGCTCAAGTAGAAAATATTTGGAAATGAGGATGGCAACATGTTTACAAATATGCTTGATAAAAGTTATGTATTGAAACTTATAAGAGTTCCAAGAACCCCCAATGAAATTGAAAAAAAAATTCCCTTGCTATTTTCGTGGTTGATTTTTTTTGTGATGTCTTGTTCCAGCAGTCCAATTATGCTAATACTGTTCCTTTCATAGCATCAGACATGTCTCTCAGGTTTTCTTCAGCTTCTCTGATTATTTTATTTGACTTATTTTCTCTTTTGTTGATGACTGTTTTGTTATTCTCTAGGTCACTGTTGTGATTCTCTGCTTCCTCAAGTCTGTTGGCAAATTCTGTCCATTTACCACTGGATTTTGTGATTCATTTAATCATCAAGTCCTTTCCTGTACATTTCATCACTTCATCCAATCAATTTTGTTTTCTTTTTTGTTGTTACTGCTAATTATATTGTTTTGAAAAATAACTTTTTTATAAATCATTTTATTGGGGGCTCATACAACTCTCTTCATGATCAAAACATATGTCAATTTTATGCTGCGGATTGTTTTTGGCATCCTGAATCTCAAAAGCAATTTGCCATGGTAAAATGGAGAGACCCACTGGACAATTCATGGAATGGCCCAGACTCAGTATTGATCTGGGGAAGGGGTTCAGTCTGCATTTACTCTCAAGAATATGATGCAGCCAGATGGTTGCCAGAACGACAGGTGAAACAAATTGATGACAACCCTCGATTCAGGGAAGAGATTTCTCCTTGAGAGTATGTTCTTTTCTGTTTTTACAGAAAGGTATCCTGAAAAAATACAGCAGGGATACCCCGTCCCTCTTGCATTACCTAGCCCTTTTACTAACTATTCTGAAGGTAGTTATTGTGACATGACTTTTCCTTTTACAGTCCAACCTTTGCAGTTTATGAATGTGACTTGTTTTATTCCCCCTCCGTTAACAATACTTATGAGATTGATGTGGGATTGCAGGATTTGTTTCTTGATCTAGTGTTATTAATGTTATGGGCCCCTTATGTGCCCTTAATAGTTCAGTTTTTGTTTGTGGCAACAATAGGGCTTTTACCCAGTTACCCAGCAATTGGACAGGGTTATGTGTGCTAGCCTCTCTCCTTCCAGACATAGATATTATTCCTGGAAATGAGCTTGTCCCTATCCCTGCTATTGATCATGTGGCAGGAAGAGCTAAAAGGGCAGTGTAACTAGTTCCCCTATTTGTAAGATTAGAGATCAGTACTGCAGTGGCCTTTGGAACTGCAGGTTTGGGTGTCTCCCTTACTCAGTATATCAAATTATCTAGGCAGCTAATCTCAGATGTGCAGGCCTTGTCAGGCACTATACAAGATTTGCAAGATCAGGTAGATTCTTTAGCAGAAGTAGTATTACAAAATAGAAGAGGTTTAGATTTACTTGCTGCAGAGCAGGGAGGTATTTGCTTGGTTTTACAGGAAAGATGCTGTTTTTATGCCAACAAATCTGAACTTGTAAGAGACAAAATCAAGCGGCTGCAAGAAGACTTAGAAAAGAGAAGAAAGGAATTGACCACCAATCCACTGTGGACTGGGCTCAATGGACTGTTGCCTTACCTCTTGCCACTTTTGGGCCCCCTCGTTAGTTTATTGCTTTTGTTTTCATTAGGGCCAGTCATATTCAACAAACTCATGACATTTATTAAGTAACAGATTGAGACCATTCAAGCAAGGCCCCTTCAAATTCATTATCATCGCTTGGAGTTGAGCGATCTTGAACAGAGTGGTACACACGACTAGGATGTGATAAGACCCTCTGCCTCTGTGAGCTGAACTTGACAGCCAATGATGGGTAAGATCAGGAGCACTCTTTACCAAACTAAGACAGGCCATGGTGACATTAGAAGGCCATTGACCGATGACAAGTAAGGACTGAGTGTGTGTCCTGACAACCTAAGACAGGTGGAGTTCCCGGGAGGATATTATTTGAAAAAATAAAAAAGGGGGACCTGTCCGGAGTCATCCAGCCCGGACATGCTTGACCTGGCTACAGTCACGTAGCCTGAACTCTGTTATGGTTTATTGCCTGAGGTTTGTATTCTGTCACATTTACAACTTTAAACAGCCCTGGCCTTTGAAGCTTGGTTTGCAGCTGTGCTGCCCTTCACTTTTTAATTTTGAAGATCACCATATGCTAATTGTCTAAGCTTGCTTGCCCTATAAAATTGGTGTATTTTTCCAATAAACGAGACTTGATCAGAATCCTGTCTTATCTCCATTTCTCCCGTCTCCTGTTTCCCAAATTCCCACTCCCCCTTCCAGGACTTGCGAATTACGGACCCGCAGGCCAGGACAATTGTATGCATACCACATTTGCACACCTGTTGCCATCATCACACCCAAAACATCCTACCTTTGCTTAAGTCTCCAATACCAGCTCCCCATATTTCCCTTCCCTACCCATGCCCCCTCCCTCATGAGCCCTTAATAATTTACAAATTGTTATTACTTTTTCATATTGTATTCTTTCTGATGTGTCCCTTTACCCACTTCCCCACTGTCCATACTCCAGAGAGGTCATATGTAGATCCCTGCAATTGGTTCCCCCCTGTGTGACCACGCGATGTCAAAAGAATCCAGTGCCAGGCGTCAAAGAACTAAAAATTGAATCATTATAAATGAGGGGGAGTACTGATTGGGTATTCAAAGCCCATCAATAGGTGAAGTGACATCCCCTTGCAGAGGGGTTGCAGGGAGGAGAGGAGCCAGTCAAGGTAGTGTGGCAACAATGAGGTATGCAACTTTCCTCTAGTTCTCAAATATTTCCTCTCACCCACTATCATGACCCCAATTCTACCTGACAAATCCAGCTATTTCAGGGGATGTACACTGGAGCTGGAAACATGGGGAATTCAGCATAGATGATCCCTTCAGGACCAGTGGTGGGAGTAGTGATACTGGGAGGGTAGAATTGGAGGGGGGGAAAGTATCTTTTATTGTGAATTTGGTGAAGATTTACAGAAGAAGTCAGTTTTTCATTCAACAATTCATGTCCATTTTGTTTCATGTTATTCATTGCAATCCTCACATTACTTATCTCACTTTCTCCCTGTGTTTCCTGTTTCCATTCTTCGTCCTTTTCTAACCCTCCTGAAGTTTGTCTTTGGATAAATTCTGGCCTTTTGTTCTCAAATGGTTGGTTATCCTAAGATATATACTTTCTTAGTATTATTATTCCTCTTACAGACCTATCTACTGTTTGGCTGAAAGTTGAACCATTGGTTGAGTTCATTTCCAAACTTGAAGGGTGGCTAATGGTTATTGTCTTGGTGTTTCCACTTATCTCTATCCTATCAGTAAGCATAGTCTTTTTAATAATGAACTTTGTTCTACACAGCCCCCCCCTCCTATCCAGAAACTTCTAATCTTATCTCTGTTGGTAGTGGTAGTCAGGCATTGTTCTGGTTTCAGGATAATGAAGACTGATTTTTGCATGATACATTAGTCCATTGTACCAATTGCTTCCATATATCTTCAGTTTTCTTCACCCTTCTTTCTTCTCCTAAGAGCCCTAGGGGCATAGTGGTTACACATTAGAAAGTCAACTGCAAGATCAGCAATTTGAAATGACCATCCACTCCAAGGGAGAAAGACTGAGTTTTCTACTCTCTTTAAAGAGTTCTTCAAAACTTACAAGGGCAGTTATATCCTAGCCCAAAGGGTCGCTATGAGTTGACATCAACTCAGTGGTATTGAGTGGCGTTTTGGGGTCTTTCCTCAGGATAGGCAGAGACCAAGTTGCACCAGAAATGTTATATCTTAAATGGTTATTGATGTGCTTTTAAGATTTCAGTTACAGGCTGAGCCCTGGTGGCGTAAGTGCTTGAGTGCAGAATTGCAGCCCACAGGCTTGGCGGTTCAAATCCAGCGGCAGCTGTGTAGTGCCCACTACCACCAGAGGCCGTGATGTCCACAAAAGAAAAAAAAGAGTTCAGTTACTTACTAAAATAATCTGTAAAATCTTTACAGACTTTTTTTTTCTCTTTACAGACTTTTATGCCAACTGACTTTGATAATACCCTGAGGGTGTTGTCCTGAGTCCTCAGGCCCAGCCATTCATTTGCTTGAGGACTTGGATTATGTCAAAGGCGTTTTCATTTATTTGCCCCTTCACTACACTTACAGGTATATTTGCAGCAAGAGTATATATACATGTATAAATATCTTCTGTTGAACTGATGTATATTAAAGGTGTACATCCACACCCATTCAATTATCATTGTTAGGGCAGGATTATGTATATAATGGAATTTGACAGTGTTAACATTTGTTTTCTTAATGTGTTTCCCAGGCACTATACTTTCTGATCCAGTGGGACCACACTTCTCTTTCTAAAGTTCACTTTAAAAATATATCATTTTATTGGGGGCTCATACAATTCTTATCATGGTCAATGCATACATCTATTGTATGCAGACCACATTTGTACGTTTGTTGCCATCATCATTCTCGAAGTATCCTCCTTCTACTTAGGCCCTTGGTATGAGATCCCCATATATCCCCTCCCTCTTCACTCCCCTTCCCTTATGAACCCTTAATAATTAACAAATTATAATTATTTTGTCATATCATACACAGGCAGATGTGTCCTTTCACCCACTTACCTGTTGTCCATACCTGAGGGAGGAGGTTACATGTAGATCTCTGCAATTGGTTTCCCCTTTCTACTCCACCCTCCCTTCATCCTCCCCTCCTTGTCACCACACTCACCATTGGTCCTGAAGGGTTCATCTGTCCTGGATTCTCTATGTTTCCAGCTCCAGTGTACATCCCCTGGTGTAGCTGGATTTGTAAGGTAGAACTGGGATCAGGAGAGTGGGGAGGGAGGAAGCGTTTAAGAACTAGAGGAAAGTTGCGTATTTCATTGCTGCTACACTGTACCTTGACTGGCTCGCCTCCTCCCTGCGACCCCTTTGTAAGGGGATGTCGCTTCACCTACTTTGGGTTCCCAATCTGTCCTCCCCCTCATTTATAATGATATCATTTCTAAAATTCACTTTTGTAGAGTCACTCCTCTGCCTATGAACTTACTTCATGGAATTTAACTACTTTGCCTAGCTTTAAAGATCCTTACAGTCTTAGCCCCATCCAGTCTTTTTTCTGATCAAACTACTTAACACCTAGAACACAACTCAAGTTTACCCCATCCCATCTGACCATGTCATGCTCATTCTCATCTTTACATATGTTGTATTCCAAATCTAGAACGATCCTTTCTTCTTGCTATTTAGATCCTACCCATTTAAGATCTAGCATATTCTTGGAAGACTTCCCCAACTATATTAGTCCCAAAGTTTCTCTGCCTCCTTTTAACTGCTAATATATTTATAATTGGAGTTGTGTGTGCTAAAGCTTAATTATTTAGGTTGCACTAGCATTCTTATGTTCCCCACCAAACCCATAAGTTGACTGAAGGCAGAGACATGGTAAAAGTCTTTGTACACATTACTTAGAACAGGTGCTCAGTAAAACATCACTAATTTGAGACACAGAAAGTTGTGTGATCTTCTTTGTGAAGTTGTTTTATTACTCAGGGCTGCAGATTCACACTCTATAAAATAATGGTGTTTGATTTATTTTAAGGGTCTTTTCTAGCTGTAATAATTTGTAGTTACATATTGTAAGGCATTGGGAGTGACTAGGAAATTAAAAATTTTGATATGATGGCAGACTGATTTTGGGAGGAGGCATACCTAACACTAGGGCTCTGAAGGCAAAGGACCAAATGAATAACTCATTAGAATTATGCTATTTTTGATATCATTCTTCTTCTTCTCCTTCTTCTTATCTCCTAGTCTTCCACTCTATTTCTATTTTCTCTAGGAAGTTACTATTGCAGAGATCATTGTTTAGAGGTAGGCATTATATGATAAGACTGAATCCTTTCTTGTTAATTACTAGTTATGTAACTTTGGGTAAGTTATTTCATATCTCTGACCCTGTGGCCTTCAATTGTAAAATCAAATAAAAGCACCTATCTAGACCTCTTTACTAGTATTATAATGAAAATAATATAATTTATATAGATAACACTGTACATGATTATGTATTATGAAATAATACAACATGCAAAAGGAATTTTTCTTCTCCGTTTTGTTTCATGTCCAAAGTACATGACTGAAGCTTGTCCAATAGGCATGCTTTACTGATGGACTTCAGCCTTAGAAGGAGGTTTCTTAAACTGGTCTAAAGGCACTTTTAAAATAGGTAGACTTCATAGCAGGTAAAGTCTCAGAACTGTGTAAACAGTATATGGAATGGGTAAAACCAAAAGCTCACTCATGCATATGAGGCAATTGAAAATGCCATGGTCTGGATCCTCCTTAATCCTCAAAGTAACCTCCTTGTTTTCCTACACTTTAAAGGTGTCTTTTGCAGCAGATCCAATGCAATGCATCATTTGATCTCTTGACTGTTGCCTCTATGAGCATTGATTGTGAATCCAAGCAGGATGAAATCCTTGAAAACTTAAACTTTTTGCTCCAAATTTCATGATGTTACCCATTGGTCCAGTTGGGAGGATTTTAGTCTTCTTTACATGGACTTATAATCCATACTGAAGGCTATAATCCTTCTTCTTCATTATCAAGTACTCAAAAATGGGAGTAGAGTCTGAAGATACATCCCACCCTAATCCTGTAACAATGAAAGTTCTCCAAAATGGCATAATAGCCACAGGAATTGTGTCCAATTTATAATACATCGCATAAGGAATTAGGACTAGAAAGGTCATATTAATTAATTGTATCTCAATAAAATATTTCTCAGCTAAGTAGCCCTTATAAAGGAACACATTACACCTTAAGTGTACTAAGATGCCTTCATGTACAAGCAGCAACATGTGTTTTAATAAGCCTATATTGGGAGAGATATACCTAGGAGAGAACATCCACTGGCTTAGTCAGTTATGAGTTGAATTGCTAATCACCTCCATGGGAAGAAGATGAGGCTTTCTGCTTCTGTAAGATTTAGTCTCAAAATTCCACAGGGCAGTTTTACTCTATCCTATAAGGTTGCTCTGAGCTAGAACTGACTGCATGGCAGTGAGCTTGAAGCTTGAGTGGTTTGAAGATTTATACAGAACGGAATGCCTGGATGAATGTAGACTGACTAACTGGGGCAGAGTTGGGGAAAAAGACCTATGGATTTGAGAACAGGTGTAAGCGGATGGGGAAAAAAGCTCACTTGCTTTATTTCTATGTCCTCGTTGCTCCAATTGTTGAAAGAAACATTGACAGAGATGGATTTGTCATGGCAGCGAACCGAACCTGAAACCAGAGAAAAGCTAGCATGCAAATCAAGACCTAGAACTCTTAGCACTACTACCAACCTGGTTCCCATCCTTTCCTTAAGCAAGTAGAAAATCAGTAGATAAATAATATTTGTGAGATTCTGAGGAACCCTGACGGCATTGTGGTCATGAGTTGAGCTGCTATTAGCAATATCAGCAGTTAAAAACTACCATCCCCCCACATGGGAAAAATGAGGCTCCCTACTCCCATCAAGAGTCATAGTCTCAGAAGTTAACAGGGGCAGTTCAATCCGGTCCTATAGTGTCACTGTGAGGTGGAATTGATACGGTGGCATTAACTTTAGCTTGGTTGGTGGGGATCTGGATTAAAGAATAAAAAGGCACAGCTTTCTTTATCCATCCCTATCTGAAGCTCCAGGGGCTTAGCATAAAAAGGAAGCAGGGAATATCTTGAGTCCAGTGGGCAAGGCATAGCTCTAGAGCAGGGGTCCTCAGATCTTTTAAACAGGAGGCCAGTTCACTGTCCCTCAGACTGTTGGGGGGCTGGACTATAGCTAAAAAAATAACTATCAACAATTCCTATGCACACCGCACATATCTTATTTTGAAATAAAAATAAAGCAGGAAAAAATACAATATTTAAAATTAAGAACAAATAAAGTTAAATCAACAAACTTGCCAGTATTTCAAGGGGAACTATGGGCCTGCTTTTGGCTAAAGAGATGGTCAATGTCTGGTTCCCTATTTGTCACTATTTGTCCCTATTTGTCCCTTGTTGCTAGTCGTAACAAGGGATGCAAGTGTGCATCAGTTAGTCTAGATCTGCTTGGCGATTTCATCACTCTGGAAGAAGTCTATTCACAGACATAAGTGCTGCCAAAGATGGTTGCCGTTTTGAGTGCATGGTTCCTGAGATTAGGATATGTTTCAGAGGGGAGAGATGCATAGAAATTAAGAAGGCTGCTTGACTTGAATGTGTCTTTCAAAGAGTCACAATTCTGCAGTTTAGCCAATTCCATTTGGTAAATTGTATTCACATTTTCAATGTCAATAGAAAATGGCTGAGGACTGGGGGAGAAGGGGAAAAAAGGACGGAGGGGGGAGGATGAGAAGCTGATATCAAGGGCCCGAGTGGAAAAGCGGATATTAGGAGAATGTTAACGAAAGCAGGCATGTGAAGGTGCTTGGCACAGTATATGTAACTATGTATTGAACCATGTATGGTGAAAGGTGATGTACGAGCCCCCAATAAAATGATTAAATAAATTAAAAACAAGACAAAACAAAATAACAAACAAACAAAAAAAAAGAAAATGGGTTACGGAAAAGCTGAATGTCCTGTTCATGTAGATGAAGCTCTTTTTTTCTTTTTTAAAACATTTTATTAGAAGCTCTTACAAATATTACTACAGTCCATAGTTTCATTAGATCTAGCACAATTTGTACAATTACTGCCCTCATTATTTTCTTTTTTTCTTTTCAATGATTTTATTGGGGGCTCTTTCAACTCCATACATCATCTGTATCAAGCATATTTGTACACATATTGTCATCCTCATTTCCAAATATTTTCTACTTGAGCCCTTGGCATAAGCCCCTCTTTCCCCCTCCTTTTTAAAAAATCATTTTATTGAGGGCTCATACAACTCCTACCATGATCAATACATATGTCGACTGTATGCACACCACATTTGCACACTTGTTGACATCATCACTCTCGAAATATCCTCCACTTAGGCCTCCAGTACCAGCTCCCCATATTTCCCCTCCCTCCCAACTCCCTCTCCCTCATAAACCCTTAATAATTTATAAATTGTTATTAGTTTTTCATATAATACACTGTCCGATGTGCCCCTTCATGCACTTCCCTGTTGTTCGTACCCCAGAGAGGAGGTTATATGTAGATCCCTGCAATTGGCTCCCTCTTTCTACTGAACTGTACCCTCCTGGTATCACCACTCCCACCACTGGTTCTGAATTCCCCATGTTTCCGGCTCCTGTGTACATTCCCTGGTGTAGCTGGATTTGCCAGGTGGAATTGGGATCATGATAGTGGATGAGAAGAAGCATTCGAGAACTAGAGGAAAGTTGCATATTTCATTGTTACTACACTGTACCTTGACTGGTCCATCTCCTCCCTGCAATCCCTCTGTAAGGGGATGTCGCTTCACCTATTGATGGGCTTTGGGTCCCCAATATGTACTCCACTGCCTTTACAATGATGTGATTTTTTGTTCATCGATGCCTGATACTGGATCCCTTTG
Organism: Nesogale talazaci; assembly: GCA_004026705.1. Classification (NCBI taxonomy): domain Eukaryota; kingdom Metazoa; phylum Chordata; class Mammalia; order Afrosoricida; family Tenrecidae; genus Nesogale; species Nesogale talazaci. The sequence goes on along the minus strand of PVJH01004092.1, from coordinate 86,760 downwards.
ACACCTTGTGGTACACAGGCTGGTGTGTTTTTTTCATGTGGGCTTTGTTGCTTCTGAGCTAGTTGGCCGCTTGTTCACTTTCAAGCCTTTAAGACTCCAGATGCTATATCTTTTCATAGCCGGACACCATCAACTTTCTTCCCCACATTTGCCGTCAGCGATCATATCAGGAAGGTGAGGATGCAATGTTGTGATTTTTAGTTCTTGAAGCCTAATACCTGATTCCTTTGACACCTTATGGTCCCACAAGCTGGTGTGCTTCTTCCATGTGGGTTTTGTTGCTTCTGAGCTAGATAGCTACTTGTTTACTTTCAAGCCTTTAAGACCCCAGATGTTACATCTTTTGATAACCCGGTACCATCGGCTTTCTTCACCACATTTGCTTATGCACACATTTGTCTTCAGTGATCATGTAGGGAAGGTGAGCATCTCAGAATGCTAATTTAATAGAACAAAATGTTCTTGCACTGAAGAAATACTTGAGTGGGGCTATAAAGGTGGGTCAAATGCAGTGTTTTTCATTTGTATGCTTTGGACTGCTTTTGATCTTTCTCCTGGATCTGTAGAAATAATGTGACAAATTGCCTCTCTGAAAACAGGCCCTGAACATAGCTTGCAGCTATCAAATGCTAAAACTACGAAGATGATAAAGGTATTGCTCCAGAACTGGATGACTTGGGACATTCTGAGAGTCACTAAAGATGGGAAATGTGTTGCAGTGAATATTGAATTCTGTACTTAAAATACCAGAGTGCCATTAAGATATTACTGACTTGTTAGGCCACATGATGAAGCAGCGACAGGCCTTAGATCCACTTGATGGCTAATTTGATTCCGCTGCCTCGTTTTCCTCCTCTTACTATGGCTTATGACAATTTTTGCTGGGTGTTCATCTTTTCCTTGGTAATGGGTTGCTTTGTTTTCTCATCTTGCTGATGTGGCCTTTATCTCAAAATTCTAACTGCAACAATACTGTTTCTCAGTACCTAAAATTGTAGCATCTCTCCTTAGGCCTCTCAGGGAGGGGAGTGAGTCAGATTGTAAGAAACAGACTCAAGGGGTGGATTCTAGGAGAACGGACTTTTTTGGAGGCTATCTCTAAAAACCTCTTAAAAAAATTAGGTGGAGGTTTATATTTCAGATTGTTAACTTTGTATTCCACAGTCTAAACTACTAGTGAAACCTCTCCACAGCATACCCCTCCCTCCCTCCTTGATGTCCCTTTTCCTTATTGTGGATCACCAACTTTCACTTCACCCAAGTCAACACACATTGTCTAGTGGTGAGAGTGATGATACTGGGAGGGTGGAGGGAAAGTAGGGTAGAAAGGGGGAATTGATTATAAGGATCTACTTATAACCTCCTCCCTGGGGGATAAAAAACAGAAAAGTGGGTGAAGGGAGACATTGGACTGTGTAAAACATGGCAAAATAACAATAATTTATAAATTATCAATGGTTCATGAAGGAGGGAGATGGGGAGGGAAAATGAGCTGATGCCAAGGGCTCAAGTAGAAAGCAAATGTTTTGAGAATGATGATGACAACAAATGTACAAATGTGCTTGACACAATTGATGTATGGATTGTAATAAGAGTTGTACAAGCCCCCAATAAAATGATTTTTTTAAATGATCTTTTAACTAAAAAACACACAAAATGATGGGCTGAAGCCACTAGCTGCTCCACAGGAGAAAAATGAAGCCTGATAAGCTTAAAGATGTAGAGATAGATTTTTGGTTCCTCTTTGATTGGAAATTATATTTTTATTGAAAGAAAGCCTTAGCTTGTCACAGTTCATACTGAATTATTGAGCATGAGGAAATAGTGTACATGTCATCTAGCAGATTTTTTTTGGGGGGGGGGCATCATTGCTCTCTGGTGGTGGGAGTAGGAGGCCCAGCCCCACTGCTGGAATTGAACCTCTGTCCCAGTGGGCCGCAGTCCCACGCACAACCACTACGCCACCGGGGCTCAGCCCACTAGCAGATTTTTACATGTTGTTATTTCCACTTGGATTTACATTCCATTTATGTTTTTCTTTGTTTCTTAATTTACCCTGGTACTTTTAGATTGTGGGCTATAGTCATCCCTATAATTGATTTATATGTGTACATGTACACACACAAGTGTGTGTGTTTTAATAGAAAATAAAATAAAATATATAAAACCAAACTGATTGCCATCAAGTCAATTCTGACTTAAGGAGACCCCCATGTTGCCAAGCAGAACTGTCCTGTAGGGCATCCCTGGCTATCATCTTTATAGAAGGTTTGCTAGGCCTTTCACCTGTGGTGTCACTGGGTAGACTAAAATTTCTAACCTTTAAATTGTTAGCAACTGACTTGTGTGTTTTAATAACAAATAGGTTGTGGTTGTTCATATAGTTCTTTAGCTTATGTTGAGCTTCTAATGTAAATTTTCTCCAGAAACGAAAGGCTTTGTTTTACTTTCTGGCACCAACCCTTAGGAACAGAGATAGGAGGCTTTCTGACCCACCTTATTGAGAACCCAATCATTCCCATAACAAGGTGACGTGGTCTCTCTCTCTCTCTCTCTCTCTCTCCCTCTCCCTCTACTGCTATTGCTGCCTTATTGAGATTGGATTCCCTTTCTCATATTCCAGATATGTTCATGAAAATGATAATAAAATTGATTACGTTAATTATACTTAGCATTCTGATGGAAGTCACTGACTATCAGGTACTATTTGAAATGCATTGTGAATGCTATCTCACTTAATCCTCCTAATAAGCTTATTAGGGGGTCTTCATTGATTAGAACATTGATATTCATACATGGTAGCAAAGAATAGCAGTATTTCCCAAAGTGGGCAATACCACCCACTTGGGTTGCTCTGGAACAATCGATCAGGGCTGCAAAAGCAGATGACTGCACTTCTCCCTGGATTGTGAGCCATTGAGCATAGGTTGCACTGAGTGCTTTTTCTTTCTTTTTTTCTGAAGAGAGGGAGCCAAGTAAATCTGGGAACCTTTGCAATACAGTCATATGCACATTGCCACACCCAGTAAGCCCTGCCTAATAAACACCTATTTAACATATTGAGCCCAAAGTCCCTTTTGTGTACTTAGACTAATTAATGGAGAAGTTTGGCTTGAGCATAGCATTCATATAAAGAATTCTCAATATGGGCTGAATCAGAACACTGAGCTCCAGATGAGAGTGAGGGTCCTAACAGAGGCACATGGACTCACTGAAGGTCACCGGGTCTTCTGTTACTGTGTTCATTAACTGGGGCTTACTGGGTGTGGCAGTCTCTTCATTTTCCTTCATATTCGTTAACTAACTTCACAACGACAACATCTGAGGTCTGTTCCTTTCTGCTCCAAGTACCCAGTTTTACTAATTGGTGTAAGCTTCTCTCACAATTGGCAGATGGTTTTTCCATGTATAGCTTCATCACCCTATACCTCTCCCATCTTTACTCTACCACTGACTTTCTACTGCCATGGAACTCTCTAATCTATTCTAGTCAGTTACTCCCTGAAATGACAGGCAAAGACTGATAGAATCCCAAGATTTGATTAAGTTCTATAAAGAAACTAGCCTCAACTCCTACACAATTATACAATCTGCCCATTTTCAGTTAAAATATATTTATCAAGCAAAAGCTTGGTTTGTGCTTTCTAAGAACCTAACATCACGGAGGATATCAAGAAGTGTGAAGGGTTTGAAATTTGTGCCCTCCTTGCAAGCTAACAAATTAATTTGCCACAGTGTAATGGATGCTAGTATGACTCTGGGATCAGACAAAGGGCTCTAGTACAGCCCAGCTAACAGCATGAGTTTATATATTTGCATCCACTTCCTTTATCTCAAAGCTGTACAGGGTGGCCTGGAGGGACTCAGATGTATAGAAAAATAGGTTTGAATTACAAGAAAGCAAATAACCCTAGGTTTGTGCTGTTCTTATTGTTAGGTGTCCTTTAGATGGTTCCAACTCATAGCAACCCTATGCACAATAACATGAGACACCATCTGGTCCTGGGTCATCCTCACAATTGTTTTTATGCTCAACCTTGTGATATTTATATGATTTTATGTTGACTAGAAACACCTTTTGTGGGTATCTGGTGGACAAAGGAACAGACCTCAGATGTTGTACTCGTGAAGTTAGCATGGGGCAAATACAAAGGAGAATGGAGAGGACTGCCACACCCAGTAAGTCACAGCTAATGAACAGGAGACCCAGTTACCTTTAGGGAGTCCATACACCTTTGTAAGGATCCTTACTCTCATCTGGATCTCAGTGCTCAGATTTAGCCCATGTAACTAGACTAGATAGTTATATGATTTTATGTTGATTAGGGGTGGAGTCAACTTTATCAATTAAATCATAGTCTGATGCTGTCTCCTTAGGGATATGGCTTCCCCCACCTCTCTCCTCTTCATCTTCCAGTTTGCTGAGCACCCTGAGAGCTGCCAGAGTCCTGTCATGTTTCCACTGATCTTGGATCTACACAATTCTGCACACAAGATCCACCTCTAATCTTCCTGCATTCTGCATCATTGCACGTGGCAGTGTGGGTCTGAAGAGGGACTCATGGACTAGTGTGAGATTTATGGACATGAGTTGGATTGGGCTGGGACTCTTTCTTAAAAACACATTGCGGATGGATCCCAAGTTGACTCGTGTTTCACGCGCCATCTGTTACACACAGATAATAACATAGCTCGTGAATTCTACACGCTGTCTTCAGATGCCATCTGCTTGGATATATTTTAATGACTTCCTCTATTTAGGTGTTTACATCGGTAGTGCATGTATCAAACTCGATTGTCTTCATGTTCTTTTTGTTTCTTTAGCATTTTAGTGCATTTTAGTAAATCAAATAGTTACTATTTTCAGGTTCAATTTCTGCCTACTGTTAGAGACGGCCTAATTCAGAAAAAGGAAGGAAATGAATGAATCTGAAATATTTTCGGGAGTATCTGACGATGATTTTTCCGATGTTCCTGGTGAAACAGAAGATGCGGATGACCATGTGAGTGAATGTGTTGATAGTTCAGAGGACGTTTTCAGCGACAGTGACATTATTAGACCTGTAAAGAAGCATAACGTGGCACTGCTTTCAAATAATTCTGACACCAATGATAAAGCTGATTCTGTTTTGTGAACTTTGTAATAACATTACTAATGATTGGTGTGAAATTGACATTCCACCTCATTTGGAAATGTGTGAAGGTCATCCTGGGGTCATTACATTTCCAACTCAATGTGAATCTGTAGCCTCTGTGACTAACCAGATGTTTGGTGATGACTTATTTGATTGTTTTACAAGGAGTTGTACACTTATCATGATCAAACCTCAGTGAAAGGTAAGACACCTAAATCACTCAAGTGGTCTCCCATTGCACAAAAAGACATGAAGAAATTCTTAGTCCTAATTCTTTTAATGGGACAAATAAGAAAATATAGCTGGAAAGATTATTGGTCAACAGATCCTCTAATAGCTACCCGAATATTTTCGCTGTCATCATAGATTTGAACAAATATGGACATTCTGGCATTTTAATGATAACACGAAAATGAACAATAGCTCTGGAAGACTTTTTAAAATTCAACCTGTGCTGGATTATTTCCTCAATAGATTTAGGACACTTTACAAACCAAAGCAAGAGTTGTCTTTAGATGAGGGGATGATTCCATGGAGAGGATGCCTGAGGTCTCAAACATACAATCCAGCAAAGAAGACAAAGTTGTTAGTATGGCGTGCGAGAGTGACACAGGCTATATCTTCAAAATCTGCAATATGGAAATTTATACTGGTGAAGGGAAGAAATTGGAAGAAACTGTTCTCTCAGTTCTTGGCCCTTATCTTGGTATGTGGCACTATAGCAACCAGGATAAATACTAGAACAGTACCTCACTACTGATTTACTACTGAAGAACAAAACTAGAATCTGTGGTACTACTAGAGTGGACAGAAGTTTACTGCCAACTCTAAAAGTCAAAACATCAAGAATGAAGAAAGGTGACACAGATTTTTGTAGAAAAGATGGCATTCTTCTCGTATGGAAAGACGGGCGAGATGTCAGAATGACATCAACAATTCATGAAGTTTCTGTCTCAAATACAGGAACGAACAATAGAAAAACTGGAAATGATATATTGAAACCTGTGTGTACACATCAATATAATGCCCACAGGAAGGGAGTTGATTGTGCACATCAGTACCTCTCTTATTATCCTAGTCTAAGGAAAGCAATGAAATGGACCAAAAAAAGTCGTTCTTCATGTCATAAACTGTGGACCTTTGAATTGTTATAGAATTCACAATGCCTTTAATCCAGAGGGAAAAAAATGAAGTGTAAGCAGTTTCTCCTTCAGTGGCAAAGTACTGGATTGCTGATGATGAAAATGAAGGCTCTCCGAAACCGGAGAGAGATATGTCCAGCCCAACCCCTAGTAAGCAGGGAGAGCACCATGTAAAGATCCACCAGAAAGGCTGTCTGTCAGGCGACATGAAGCAGCATGAACCTTTGTTTATCTATAGGTCCTATGCTAACTGCAATATATGAAATAATTTTAATTGTTTAGGATAAGGTCTCCACAACTAATCAAACCAAAGGGCTAGGTGATAAAATTTGTACCAGGTTTCAGGGATAATATTTGCACACTGCTTTGTTTCTCAACGTAGCTGTACAGTATGGTTGTAGAGTATGGTAACTAGTACATTGTATAACAAAGGAACATATCAACAAGTGAACACTGGAGAACAAAGAATGTATTTTTTATTTGATATACTGTGTTTATTTTTATGGTTTTTCAAAGTAATATGGAATATGTTGATTATTTTTACAAAAAGCTTATAATTTCATGAAGATTATAGTTCATAAAGTAATAATGTTCAGGCTGAGCCCCGGTGGCGTAGTGGTTGTGCGCGGGACTGCGGCCCACTGGGACAGAGGTTCAATTCCAGCAGTGGGGCTGGGCCTCCTACTCCCACCACCAGAGAGCAGTGATGCCCCCCCCCAAAAAAATAATAATGTTCTGCATATATTGCAAAATATTGTTTCATAATGTGAAACAACATTTTATATTCAAAATTGAAAGTTATAAGTAAATATGATAAAAAGTTGATGAGATATAAGCCCATTTATGGTTTAATTGAAAAAACCTAACAGCCAAAAAAATACCTGCATACTTGGGTAAGTTGGTAAAAAAAAATCCGGTCTTTAATGTTATATTCTGACATAAAGCTCTTTCTTATGCATATATGAGTGTCACTGGATTAATTTCTGTAGTCAACCTAACCTAGAGTTGGGTGTAAGAAAAATAAATTATGAAAATGGAGAATGAAGGCTTGTCTGACCAATGCTTTATGGCAATTGAATGGAACTAAATTTTTCTTCTTTGGATAGCAGGAGGTCAAATATGGCCATGGAGTTTACTCAGTTGTTTTCTGAAAGGGGCATAGGCGGGAAAACTTGATTCTTAGAAGCTATCTTTGGCTATTTCTATCTGAAATGGAGCAAATGAATGTATTGAATGTTAAATTGCAGCCCAGGGGGTGAAAATGTCTTTTGAATTTTTCTGAAGAAAAACCATGCTGCTTAGTTAAAATGGCTGACATACCTGGCCCTGGTTTGATCCGGGCCTCTGCCCTAAGACCATATTGCAGATGTATAGTGCATTAGCCTGGGTTGACTAGAGAATCATATCCAGAGACAATCATGTAAGTAAGAGAGAATTTTATATCAAAGAGCAATTATATATTAAGAAAACATCCCAGCCCAGTCCAGATCATGCCCAGAAGTCTGATACTAGCCCATATATTCAATACTAGCACATAAATTCCTCTTTAGACCCACACAGCTCACGCAATGATGCTGAATGCAGGAAGATCACAGGCCAGTGGGTGGAAAGTTTTGTAGATCCAGTGGTGGTGAGAGCATCTCAGTGCTGACATGGGTCTCCATGTGGCTCCTCTAATTCCAGGGCTCTGGCTCCATTAGTGTGTCTCCATGTAGCTTGTCAACAGGAAGGTCAAGCAGAGAGAGTTTGTGTCTGGTCTTAAGAGAGCTATTTATCTCCATCGCACTTCCAAATGAGGTCATCAAGCTGCAACCTGATTAACAGGTTAAATTCCACCCATTCACTCAAGTTGCCAGGAGATAAATTGCCACATGTAGAAAAGTTAAGATAAAGGATTGAATTTGACTATTTTAAGAATTGTGTTTAGGATCTGGCTGTATCAGAATTATATTGATTTCTTCTATATACTGTTATTGATATTGATGTGCTAGAAATGATTCTTGGGAAGTATGATTAGAGATGCTTTTTAAGTCCACTGTCTTCAGTCATTATTTGGGTGTAATGTATTAAATGGGTAGTATCAATTGCCTGCAAAGAAGACTTAAAAAAGTTATTCCTTACCCAGTGCCTTGAGTGCTCAGAAAAATTGCATTTTTGAAAAGACTCGGGATACAAGAGCTGTTGGCAGCCTGAAGGGGGCAAAAAGGCTATGTTGCCTTTTTTAATTTTGAGAAATTGGTTTGCACTTAAAGTGGTTTTCAACTTAAAGCTAAAAAGGGTTAGAACCCTGAACCAACTCTCCCTTCTAGGACTAATCATTAAAGGGAGGCTGTAAGCAGACAGAAATGCTTGGTAGGTGATTACCTGGATTCATATGTTGAGTGGAAGTGGGGGAAATGTAGCAATAGAGAGAGGGGTGAGTTTGACCACTGACACCCATGAATCTGGTTCACAGGAATTAGAGGTGAGACAAGAGTGAGTGGATCGGTCTGAAGTTTTAAGAGTTGTGCATAACTTGAGCCTATGGTGTTATTGAAAATTTGTGAAATTGGTAGTGGTGAAGAGTCAAGGAGACAATGGGCATTTTGGTTAGGTTAAGTGAGGTTGAGTTGATCAGAATATTACCAGAGTAAGTTAAGATTTTTGAGCCTCTGTATTGGTTCATATTGCCTGCTTACTTTATGGATGGCCTAGCCCATTGGAACCATATGAGACTCTATTATTGTGAACGTGTGGCTCAGAAGTAACATTGCAAACATTTGAAGGTTATTATTTCAGATCATGGTAATTTCATTTGCTTGGGAAAACATATTTAAGGCTCTTTAGTGATTTTAAAGTTGTTAGGAGGGACAGGATTGGCTCTTCGGTCTCAAGAGTTTGTTGTCCCCTGGTATAGCCTGATTTGATTTTCTTATGGATTCAGACACACAAGGTTCCAAGAGGCATGAAGTTTCTTCACATCACAGAACATGTTTGTCTCCTCAGAGCACTGGATTCATAGAAATGGGCATTTAAAAAATTGGAAACTCAAAATGCAAGGGAAAAAAAGCATGAAGTGGATGGCTTACTAATGTTCATGGATAGGGAAAGATGTTGATAGGATTATAGGATTCAGATGTAAGTATTCACATAACTGCACTTGTTAGGACAAAATATGATGTTTTACTCACAGAATGTAAGGTTTTAAATAGAGCTGGTGATTTCCAGTTATAAATGTGTAAGTTTTGTTTTTTTTTTTGTTTTTTTTTGGGGGGGGGGGCATCACTGCTCTCCGGTGGTGGGAGTAGGAGGCCCAGCCCCACTGCTGGAATTGAACCTCCGTCCCAGTGGGCCGCAGTCCCGCGCACAACCACTACGCCACCGGGGCTCAGCCCCCACCGGGGCTCAGCCCCTATAAATGTGTAAGTTTTAACCTGTTGGCCACCAATATGAATTTTATCATATTGATTATCAAGATTATCTATAGCTGAAAAGTTATGTAATGATGCCAAGTTAACAAAAGGCGATCTGTGACAATTAGATGATTTTATGTCAACTAGGCATTTCTGGAGAACCCTGGTGAGATAGTGGTTACGTGATGGGCTGTAATCTGTATGGTTAGCAGTTCAAAATCACCAGCAAGTCCATAGGAGAAAAACTGGGCTTTCTATCCCCGTATGCAGTTGTAGTCTTGGAAACTCACAGTTGGTTGCTATGATTCAACAAACAAGGCTAATCCTTGTTTGGGGAGGTACAGTTGGAGGATAGTGAGAGACAGGTTCAACAGCAGAGAGAGACACTCCTGGCTAGGAGTGGAGTCAAATTTATCAGTCAGCCAGATGCTGTCTTCTTAGGGGTGTGGCCTTCAACCCCAACACAAACACACACACTCCTACCTTCACTTTCCTGCTTTGTCCTGTTTCCACCAACCTTGGATCCACACAACTCTACATTCACTGACCTGTGATCTCTCTGCATTTTGCATCATTGTATGTGACTGTGTGAGTCTAAAGAGGGATGCATGAACTATTCTTGACTTAAGGACTTATGAACTGTGCTGAGATGCATTGTTGATATACAATTTTCTTTTGATATAAAGCTCTTTCTTATACATATATGAGTGTTGCTGGATTTCATCCTCTAGTCACTCCAGAACCTAATCAATGCAAACACTCTGTCAATTCATCTTATTGAAGGTTTTCCACTTTTACTGCCCTGTTACTTTACCAAGCTTGTCTTTCTCCAGGGACTAGTCTCTCCTGACATGTTCAAAGTATTTTAGATTACAAAGTATTTGCATCTAAGGAGCATACTTTTTCTAAGACCAATAACTTTGTTATTTTGATAGTCCGTGGTACTTTCAGTATTCTTTGTGAACATCTTAATTCAAATGCATCAATTTTTCTTTTTTTTTAAGGCATCACTGCCCTCTGGTAGGAGTGGGAGGCCCAGACTTGCTGCTGCTGGATTTGAACCGCCAAGCCAGTCAGCCGCAGTCCCGTACACAACCACTATGCTACCGGGGCTCAGCCCTGCATCAATTTTTCTTTGATCTTCCTTATTTAAGTAAGCACTGAGGCAACCTGAATGTTTTAGATGGAATATTACCGAAGCTTACTTGGTTGTTGTAGCCTAATGTTAATATTTTGGAAAAGAGTGTAGAGCAGTCTATGGAAGCTCTCTGTACGCCACTACCTTCTTAACTTTTTGTACATCTAAAACAATTTTTGAAACAAAATGTTTGAATATTTTTTAAAAAGCTTGCCCAACTTTTTCTTTAGAGGTAGACATTGTAGCTTCCAAGCTTATTTGTCATGCAAACGTTTTTAAGAAGAGAGTCCTGAGCAAAAGCAGTTATGCCTTTGCCGACAAGCCACACGGAAACGTAAGCAAAACGGTCTCTCAGCAACACTTGCCCATTTCTTTTCTTTTTTTTTTTTTTTTAGGCATCACTGCCCTGGTGGTAGGAGTAGGAGGCCCAGCCTTTGCTCCTGGGAGCCGGAATCGAACCTCCATCCCAGTGGGCCACAGTCCCGCGCACAACCACTACGCCACCGGGGCTCAGCCCCACTTGCCCATTTCTACACTGTATTTTTTTCTTGTGGATTTGACGGTCAAGGTTAGTTTACCTGACAGAGGCTGGGGTTAGATCAATTTGATTTGCTTCATACAACATATCATGAAGGCCACAATCAAAATGAATCAAGCAGAAGAGGAGAATATACTGCAGTAGTAACCTTATCCACACTTCTGTCCACACCAGGTTCTAACAATCAACCAGATGAACAAGTCCCATAAATCACCAGGGTTACCTGGCAGGGGAGATACCATGATCATGAGGGTGGTTTTCCGAGGGTGAGGCTTATCCATTGCACTCCGGATGTGCTGACCCCTGCGATTTCCCCAGGTGTGGGAAACTCAACTGCATAATTTGTGGTAGTGGGGGACTGCGTTTGCGCTCTCCCGTGGAAAAAAAAAGAAAGAAAAGAAAAATCACCAGGGTTTAACTTAAGAGAAGTCCGGCCTCTTCCAAGTGTATGCATTGAACTTTTCCCTTGACCCAAGTCATTAATGGAGGCTGAAACAAGACATATTAGTAATTGCACAGACTCTTCCTTGGCCTACAAGCAGAAAATCCAAAGCAATTATGCCATTTGTAACAACCCTGGCCAGCAAATTGAGACCTACTTGAATGTCTTTCCAGGACCAAAGGACAAATTTGGCACTGCTTTTTCCTAATTGGATGATTTTTCTTTCTTTTCTTTGTATTAAATGCGTGAATTTCATTGTAGCATAGCTGACCACAGATTATACAAAAGTAATGAGTCATTTAGCCCTTGGGGAAGCTTTGATGAGTAATCAAGGGATAGTTCCTTTTGGACAAATCTCCACATTTGTCTGAAGGCTGTATACATTATTGGCAATGTTTCCGTAGACACTTGAAAGTTTCTTAAGGTCACCTCTAAGGTACAAGTCACCATACTTTTGGGACATAGCAAAGGTAATGCCTGGCTTCCAGACAAGAAACACACATAGTATGCCTAGGAAGAAAGTTTGTTAACAGTTATTGCCTCCCCAACCACCTCCCCCTGTCATAGCTATACCATGCACTGGGCAGTTTGACAGTGTCTCTGATGATGGTCTCATTGCTGGCTGGTCAACTTTGAATAATTAAGCCCAGTCCTTGTTTTTGCAGGTATGTTTTTTTTTGGGGGGGGGGGTGCATCACTGCTCTCCGGTGGTGGGATTAGGAGGCCCAGCCCCACTGCTGGAATTGAACCTCCATCCCAGTGGGCCGCAGTCCTGCGCACAACCACTACGCCACCGGGGCTCAGCCCTGCAGGTATGTTTTGAGGACCATCAGCTTAACCTCTTATGTTGGTCCCTGCCACCTGTCAGATGCCATTTATCTATCTCAAAGAATGATTGAGCAATAACTATGGGAATAGGGCTGGGGAAGACATGTTGACAGAAATGTTGACATATTTTGCATGGGAGGTGCAGGAGTGAACCTCAGAAAATTGAAAGTGCTATGAAAAATTGCATATCTGTGAGAGTCACAGAAATAAAATTTGTAAGGGCTGAGATAAAAGAGCTCAAAGATCTAATGCAAACATCAGTTTGCATGATTTCTTTTGATAACTTTTTGGCCTGTCCCTTGGAGTCAATTGCCTATTGGATTAGGTGGCTTATGAAGGACATTTGTAAATTCAGAGAATTTAGTAATTCGGGGATTAGAGAGAAGCTGCTTATAATATTAAATATTTGAGGTTTTTAATTAAAGTGATGGGTACATTTATCTACCAAATACTGTCTGGGTGCTATTTTAAGGCATTAGTGGAAAGGAAATTAAAATACATAGATTTTGAATATAGGAATGATTCCTTTGTGCAGAATAGTAGTTTTTCAAGATATTTCCTACTGTGTCACAGAGAGTCTGATTGATAGGTTCAAACAAGACAGGAGCCCTAGTGGTATAATGGTGATGACATTCAATACCACTAGACACTTTATGAGGAAATGCAGGGCTCTTTACTCCTGTAAAGTCTCAGAAACCCACGGGGGCAATTATATCCTGTACTATAGAGTTGCACAGACTCAGTGACAGTGAATTTGGTTTTCCATTTGCTTAGGGACCAGAAATTCAGGGAATAGGAGCTGTCAGGTAGACTCGGATAGCATACTATCTCTTCTCTTCCCCTCTTTTTGTCAGACAGCATTTGAAATCTAACTTTTCTTTTGGTTATAACATTGATTTTGCTAGCTTGGTGATCTCATTTCTCATTTGGGAGGTGCAAATGGAGATAAATAGCTCACTGGAGGCCAGATACTTGCTATGTTGGCCACGTGGAGCGATGCTGATGGCAACCAGAGCCTTGGAGCTAGAGGAGCCAAAGGGAGACCCATGCCCACACTGAGATGCTTCCATCACGTCTGGGTCCACAAGACTTTCCACCGACTGACCTGTGATCTTTTTTCCTGCACTTGGCATCATTGCATGTGCTGTGTCAGTCTGAAGAGGAAATTATAGAGTGGTAACACACATAAGGGCTTGTGTCAGATTTATGGAATTAGCCTGGACTGGGTTTGTATGTTTTCTTAATGTACTACTGCTCTTTGATATAAAGTTCTCTCTTACACACACACACACATACACACACACAAGTTGATTCTTCTATTATCTATTCATTGCTACTACTCACAATGCACATTCAAGACTTTCTCATAAAAGATAGTCCAAGTAAGCTTGGTAAATAGTAACATATGAAATTAGCTAAGTGTTTTGAGAATGCCAGGAGGTTTCTGAATTATACATTTTGTTTCATTTAAAGAGAATAAAAGGATTTTTTTAAGAAAGGCAGCAATGATGGGTTCAAACATAAAAACAATTGTGAGGGTGGCTGAGGACCTGGTGGTGTTTCTGTTGTCCATATGGTCTCTATGAATAGGAACCTCAGCAACTAAGAACAACAAACAACTGTAGTGAGAGGCTTTCAGCTGCAGAGGTTAAAGCATGGGCCCTGAAGACAAACAGCGTAAGTTCAGGGCTCAGATTTGTTAACTAACTGGTCAAATGACCCTGTGTTTTAGTTTCCTTGTGTGTAAAATAGAGATAATCTCTATATCATAGGGTTGTTTGAGAATGAGATTATTTAATTTATGCAGAATTCAAAGAACAAAGCTGGCACATAGATAAATGCTAAAAAAAATCTTGTACTTGTCTAAGTTACCATGTTATATGCTTATTTACCAAGTATGATCTTCCTATAATTTTAGTTATCTCCAGCTCTCATCTGTAAACTTGAACATTTCCTTGTGTACTTTCTCATGAACTCATTTATAAAACTATAAAATATAGTTGGACCCTGGTTTTCGAATTTGTACAATGAGTGGGTTGGACTAGATAATCTCTAAGGGATTTTCCAGCTCTGATAATCTCTCAGGGATGGAAGGAGGGATAGGCCCCTTCCCAGCCACGCCTCCTCGTATATGCCCTCTGACTGCCAAAGCGAAAGGTGTCAGAATCAGCTGTGCTCGTCTTAAAGTGAACCAGGTAAGAGATGTGTCGAGGTTCTTAGATCAGGGTGGTAATGAGACTCTTGGGTTATGGGCAGGCAGGGGAAGGTATTAGAGGTAAATATAATATAGAGACACTGGGACTGGGGTGAGAGGAAATGCCTTATGGAGAGACAGTCCTTTTCAGAGGGATAGATGTTGTAAGGCATTAGTAGAAAAATTGAATCTGGGCATCCCCCACTTTGGGTGGCCCTAATAGGCCTTGACTCCCTCCAGCTAGGCCAGCTCTGAAGGAGACAAGTGCAGTATGAGAGCACCTCAGACCCATCGTGCAGAATGTCAGAACTTCCTGCTCTCCACTGCTACCTGAGCTGGAGCAAGGGAGTTCCGAGAAGTACCAGGCTGGCCTCAGTTGCATTTAGATGCAGAGCTCCTAGCCACGCTTAATGCTTCAACTCTCTACCACCCAATTCTATTTGGGGAGGGGGGCAGGAAGATGAAGCTACTCTCACTTCTGCCCTTTCACCTCTAGGAGCCATGACCAGTGCACAATCTTTGCTGCTCAAATCCCTAGGCTCCAGTCCAAGGCCAGACAGCAATGAAATGGAGGTGGACTGCTGGTTTGATGAGGAGTTCAAGTTTATCCTGCTTCCTGTGAGCTACACAGTTGTCTTTGTACTGGGTCTGAGCCTTAATGCCCCAACCCTCTGGCTCTTCTTCTTTCGCCTGCGACCCTGGGATGCAACAGCAACGTACATGTTCCATTTGGCATTGTCGGACACTTTGTATGTGCTGTCACTGCCTACCCTCATCTATTACTATGCAGCCCGCAATCACTGGCCCTTTGGCACTGGACTCTGCAAGTTTGTCCGTTTTCTCTTCTATTGGAATCTCTACTGCAGTGTCATTTTCCTTACCTGCATCAGTGTGCACCGATACTTGGGTATCTGCCACCCATTAAGGGCCCTACGTTGGGGCCGCCCACGTTTTGCAGGTCTTCTTTGCCTGGCAGTTTGGTTGGTTGTAGCTGGCTGTCTTGTACCCAACCTTTTCTTTGTCACAACCAGCACCAAGGGAGCCACCATCCTATGCCACGACACCACTCGGCCTGAGGAGTTTGACCACTATGTGCACTTCAGCTCAGCAATCATGGGGCTGCTCTTTGGTCTGCCCTGCTTGGTCACTTTAGTCTGCTACGGGCTCATGGCTCGACGCCTGTTTCGGCCCTTACCAGGAGCTGCCCAGTCATCCTCTCGCCTCCGTTCGCTCCGCACCATCGCTGTGGTGCTGACTGTCTTTGCTGTTTGTTTTGTGCCTTTCCACATCACACGCACCATGTATTACATGGCAAGGCTATTGGAAGCTGACTGCCGGATGCTGAATATTGTCAACTTGGTCTACAAAGTCACTCGGCCCTTGGCCAGTGCCAACAGCTGCCTGGATCCTGTGCTGTACCTGCTTACTGGAGACAAATACCGACGTCAGCTCCAGCAGCTCTGCCGTAAAGGGCGACCTCAGCCTCCCAGAGCTGCCTCCTCACTGGCACTTGTGTCCATAGCTGAGGATAGTAGTTACAGGTGGGGAACAGCCTCCCAGGACAGCGTCTGCCCTACTACCAGGAGGGGTAGATTGTAGCATTGAAAACCAGGAAATGGAGAAAAAGGGATGAATGCAGGACCAAAAGGAGGGAAAATAATAGTGACGCCTGCTATAAATGCCTCCTCCTCATTTCCAAACCCTGGAAAAAGGCCCTCCCCCTGAGGCATAGAAAGAGGTACGAAAATCATGTGTGACACCCATTTCTTCTAAGTCTTTTATGATTCCTCCTCCTTTGAAACTAAAAGCAGTAGCAGTCATCTGTCTTATCTTAATTCTTTCTCTTTGTTCCGGTCCCCTTTGGGAGCCATTGGTCTTGTTTCTTGGTCCAAAAAGGCTTCCCAGAAATTTACATCACTAATCTTTTTCCATTCCTTTTTCCTCTCACATCCATGTATAGAATTCCTTTCCCCAGCCAAACTACAGCATTCCACTGCACAGGTGGAGGAAGTGGGGAACTCTCAGGATTGAGCTGATTTATCTCATGATAGGGACATCAGCAGTGCATCACAAGTGCCAAGAATGTGACATATTTATTACCTACATCCATTTCTTAGTTACCCCTTTAAGAAAGGATTATTTTTGTCTACTGCAGTTTTGCATTAAGCTACAATCCCAAAGAGTCAGCATGCCAGGGTCCCTGCATGCAGCTAGAAGCTTGGCACTGGGTGAATGAACCCTGAGCACTCCTAGCATAGTGATGGTGACTCCAAGAAGCCTCCAAGGGCATAGTCTAAACTGATAATGACTTTTGGAACAGGGGCGGTATTACACTGCCTTTATGATGCTTGCTGAGAGCTTATTTAACAACTCTCTTGTATTTAATGAAGGGAAGAATGATAGTGCAGACTGAGACAGAGGGCCTTTCACATCCATGGCTGTAAATTCCTGCACAGAGATAGAACAAGTTTGTGCAGAGGATAGGGTAGGGCCACGAGTTGACGCCCAAAACAGGTTCTTCACTGTCTCTCCCATTTCTCTAGCTCCTGCCCTAAATGAATGATAAATCAGTCCTTTTAGGTTAGGTTTTAGGACTTTAATGTCAAGGCTGAGATCTGAGACGAAGATGCTTCCTGACTTGGAGTTTTCCACACCATCATTCCCTCATCAACAGTATCATCTCAGTCCTTAGGGCTTTGGGGGAATGTGCAGTATGGAAATTAGGGTACTAGGAAGCAACCCTGAGTAGCAGGCAAGTCCTCGATAACTAGGGAGGAAGAGGGATCACTTTAAAGAGTAAAAAGAAGAATTCAAGGTCACAAGTGTTCATCCTATCTTGTGACCACTTAAGAGATATTTTGCCTGCTCCAAGACTCAGAATACCTACTACCTCAAATGCTCCTGTTTTACTTCAAGATAACTTCTAGGTCTATTTTGTCTTTTGCCCTTTGTTCTCTACAGTTCCAGGACAGGAGGTAGTCCTCTTGTTTCTTCATATATCTTCCTTTAGCATTTTCATTCTCTCCCATCACTGACTTCACCTCATCTTAAAACACACGTGGCAAAAAACAAAGCATTGCACAAACACATATTACACACCACAAAAACCCAAGCCTCTTGATTCTACTGTCTATCTTACTACCATTCTATCAGTCTTACTCACTTCACTGCCTAATTTCTAAAAAGAGTACTATAAGTCACATTTGCTCACCACAAATTCACCTCTTAGCTCCTCCAATCTGGCTTTTACCTTCCTACAACTTCCTGGATCTACAAGAACATATATTATCTCCTAAGAAAGATCTTCTAAGATATTTCTCTATTTTTATCCTCTTTGATTTCTCAACTTCACTTGCTGTAGTTGAATGTCCTCTTTAGAAGTTTTATAGAATTGTGTTATTAAATGCTCTACTGTGACAACATTAAAAGAAAATTTGAAAGAAAACGCTCCATACTTTCAAACTCTAGAAAACTATTTTCATTTTTCCAGGTTCCATATTTCGTCAGTTTGCATACACAAATACATTTTACATAAAATTCTTTTTGAAAAATGCTTATTGTAAATATTTTCTCTGCTGCTGCAGTACTTATCATTTAAAAGGCTACACAGAATTTAATCCATCAAAAGAGTATAATTTATTTTACTATTCTTTTATAACTGGACATTTCTATGACTACACTTTTTCTGTTACTTGAAGATCTGAAAATCTATGGCTTTTCCTTGTTTGTAATTCTGTCCCTAGGATAACTTTCCAGGAGTGAGAGTACCAGCCCAAAGTGCACAAACATTTTTTAAATTATGATTTCCAAAATGAGTGTACAAATTCCCAATGCTACATGATATGTAGTATGTCAGTTTTTTGCAGGGCTAACACTGAATGATATAATAAATATTTTAATGTGGTCTAAAAATTATTTTGTTAATTTCATTTCTTTGATTGCCTGTAGGATTGAAATTTTTCATATGTTTATTAGTTCTATTTTTTTCTTATGTAAATTGTTTATTAATCTTTTCCAAATGAAATCTTAGTGGTATATTTAGTGGCATTCTTATATATCTAAGTCTTTCCTTTATATAGTTATATATATGCATGTTAATCCTTTGTCACATTTGCTATATGTATATATATATATAGTATACATTTGTCAAATTTGTTGGTATATTTTAAATTTTGTAGTTCTTTATTTTACTCCCTCACTTCATTTATTTTTTAAAAACGTTTCATTGTGAATTTGCTAAAGGTTAATAGAGCCAATCAGCCTTCCATTAAACAATTTATACACATTTTGTTTCATGTCATTGATCATAATCCTCACTGTAGCATCACTTATCCCACTTTCTCTTTGTGTTTCCCATCTCCATTCTTCTTTTCCTAACCCTTTGGAAATTGATCCTTGGATAAATTCTCTCCTATTGTTCTCAAATGGTTAATTATTTAAAGTGTGAGTTACCTTTCTAGTGTAATTGTCTATTGTTTGACTGAAAATTGAGCCATTGGGGAGTTTATTTGCAGACCTGAAGGTTATCTAAGGGTCTCACAGATTCTACCAGTCTCCATCTCTAACCAGTAAGCTGAGTTTATTTTTATGATTTTGAGTTTGTTTCTTTTTTTTTCTCATTGTATCTAATGTGACCCTTTCAGAACAGTTTGGGTAGGTGGGCACACCTAGTTCTTCTAGTCTCATGGTTATAGAGACAGATGCTTGAGTTCACTGGATTGTTTCTATGGGTCTTTGATTATCTTTGTTTTGCAAAGTGATCATGTTTATTATTTTCTTTTTAAAATCAATTTATTGGGGGCATGCACAACTCTTATCATGATACATACATACATACATACATTGTGTCGAGCATATTTGTACATATTTTGCCATCATTCTCAAAACATTTTCTTTCTACTTCAGCCCTTGGTATTAGCTCCTCATTTTCCCCTCCCTTCTCCACCCTCCCTCATGATCCCTTGATAATTTATAAATCATTATTATTTTGTCATGTCTTACACTGTCCTCAGTCTCCCTTTATCCAATTTTCTGTTGTCCTGTCCCCCAAGCGAGGGGCTTATATGTAGATCCTTGTGATCAGTTCCCCCTTCCTACCCCACCTTCTCTTTCCCCTCCTGGTATTGCTTGCTCTCATCATTGTTTCTGAGGGGTCTATCTGTCCTGGATTCCCTGTAGTGGGTCTTCAATTTTCTTCACTCATTCCCTCAAGATGTTTGTCTATATTGAAGAAATTTTCTTAACTTTACTTTCTTTATGTTCCACTATATTCATGGATATATTTGCAGCAGTTATAAAAATATCCTCTGCCAAACCTATATATATTTGTGGGTATAGTCCCACTCTCCATTCCACATCTGTTCAGCTGTATATTAACCATGCATGCACTCATAGATCACCTTTATTGCAGGATTATACACATGCCAATATTTACCCCTGTTGCTTTTAACTCTTGCACTCCTCCCAGTGTCTTCTCCTGCCTGCTTCGTTTTTTACTGTAACTTCCTCTTATTGTATTTTCACCCGAGCTAATATGTGGCTATCCTCTAGTAATTTACCCTTTCTCCCCCCTCCCCCCCACCACAAGTAACCATCAGGCAATGTTTCTTTTAGTGTGAAAATATTTCTTGAGCTTTTATAATTCATACATATGTTTCCATTTGTGACTATCCACTTTTAACAGTTTTATTGACACTTCATCCACATGTCATAAAAGTCAATAGTTCAATCAGATCAAGAAGAGTTGTATGTAACTGTCTTATTTAACTCAGCATAATGTCCTCTAAGTTCATCCATGTTGTGAAGTGTTTCACAGATTCATCATCACTCTTTAATGTTGGGTAGTATGCTCTTGTGTATATGTACCAAAGTCTGTTTATCCATTATGCCACTGGTAGTCATTTAGGTTGTTTCCATCTTTTTTTTAATATTATGTTGAACATGGACATGCATATATCTGTTGATGTCATGGCTATTCTCATTAATTTTTTTAAAAAATTAAAGCAATGTGCACTTTTATGTTTCTAGAAATTTTATAATTTTTTTTTTTTAGTTTTTTAAGCATCACTGCTCTCCGGTGGTGGGAGTAGGAGGCCCAGCCTTTGCTCCTGTGAGCTGGAATTGAACCTCCATCCCAGTGGGCTGCAGTCCCGCGCACAACCACTACGCCACCAGGGCTCTGCCTGAAATTTTATAATTTTATGCCTATGAACTACTTACATAAATGTTATCTATTGCCTTCTAAGGACTTAGCTGATTATTTTACATATGAATAATCAACCTATGACTACAGACAGTCCCTATTTGCTCCAAAACCAAGCTCACGATCATGAAGTCAATACCGACGGACTCATAGTGACCCTGCCGGACAGGGTAGAACTGCCTCTGTGGGCTCCTGAGGCTGTAGATCTTTATGGGAGAGGAAAGCCTCATCGTTGTCCTGCAGGTCAGCTGGTGATTCCAAAGCGCTGACATTGAGGTTTCCCGCTCAATGTATAGCCCACTACACCACCAGGGCTCCCCTGCTGCTACTGACTAATGGTTTTTTCTGAGAACTTGGTCAGAAGTCAATTGTGATACAGTGAAATATTTTTTCAAAATGTTTTCATTATCACTGCTTTTATTATAAATCTCTTTATAAGCCTGATTTTACTTCCTGTTGGGTATTGGAAACATTACATATAAGTGTACACATATGTTTTAATATATACCAGAGGCTTTAAAATTTTGTGGAAAAATCCATTATATAAAATTTTTATTTTCTACAAATTTTTTTTTGGCATCACTGCCTCTGGTGGTCGTGGGAGCTACCCAGTGCTGTTCCTGAGAGCCACCGCTGGATTTGAACCGCCAAGCCCGCAGGTCACAGTCCCGCACTCAACCACTTACGCCTCCGGGGCTCAGCTCTATTTTCTACAAATTTTTGAAGTTCCCTCAAACATACATAAAACCACACAAGCCATAAAAATTCTCTCTGATGATGAAAAAGAGTTGGACGATGTTGGCATTTGTATAAATAACCTCTTTATGAAAGGTTCTGGAGGGTCTAGGCTATCCTTGGTAACGTGGATGCCATTTCTTATCGCTGAGAGTTGTCTGTAGAGCTCTTTGGTTGGTTCCTTCAATTACTTCATGGCAATATCTCAGAATTTGGCCACATATTTCCAAACAGCAGAAGTCCTTGATTTACTTTAGGGGTGAAAATGCCCTATGAACATTTTTTTTTAATCATTTTATTCAGGGGTCTTACAACTTTTATCACAATCTGTCCACACACAAATGTGTCAAGCACATTTGTATATATGTTGCCATTATCATTTTCTTTTTTTAATTGTATGTTCTACTTTTAATTTATCTTATTTAAAAAAATCATTTTATTGGGGGCTCTTACAGTTCTTCTCACAATCCATCCATTGTGGCAAGCACATCTGTACGCATTTTGCTATCATCATTTTCAAAACATTTACTTTCTACTTGAGCACTTGCTATCAGCTCATCCCCCCTCCCTCATGAACCCTTGCTAACTTATAAATTATTTTTATCATGTCTTACACCTACTGCTGTCTCCCTTCATCCATTTTTCTATTGTTTGTCCCCCTAGAAGGGGGCTATATGCCAATCATTGTGATCAGTTTTTCCTTTCTCTCTCCACTTTCCCCTTCCCTTCCTGATACTACTATTCTCATTATTGGTCCTGAGGGGTTTATCTGTCCTGAGGAATACCCTGTGTTGTGAGCTCTCATCTGTATCGGAAGACATGCTTTGCTCTAACAGTCATGATAGTGTGTGTGTGGGGGGGGGAGGGGCATTAAAGAAGTAGAGGAAAGTTGTATGTTTCAGTGGTGCTAGACTGCACCCTGACTTGCTTATCCCCTCCTTGTGACCCTTCTGTAAGGGGATGTCCAATTGTCTACTGATGGGCTTGGGGTCTTCAATCTGCCCTTCCCCGTATTCACATCAATATGATTTTTTGTTCTGGGTCTTTGATGCCTGATCACTGATCCCTTCTATACCTCGTGATTGCACAGCCTGGTGAGTTTCTTCCATGTGAACTTTGTTGCTTCTCAACTTACCTTGAAGATAAAGAAGCGTCCATCTAGTGGAGAAGCAACAAAGCCCACAAGGAAGAAACACACCAGTCTGTGTGATCACGAGGGGTCGATGGCATCAGGTATCAGGCATCAAAAACCCAGAAAAAAATCATATCATTGTAAATGAGGGGGAGTGTGGAGTGGAGACCCAATGCTCAATCTGTAGAAATTGGGCATCCCCTTACAGAAGGGTCTCAAGGAAGAAATGAGCCAGTCAGGGTGCAATATAGCACTGAAGAAGCATACAACTTTTCTCTAGTTCCTTAATGCTTCCCACTCCCCAACTCCACCCATGATCACAACCCCACTTCTACCTTGCAAATATGACTAGACCAGAGCATGTGCACGAGTACAGATAAAAGCTGGAAACATGGGGAATTCAGGACCTATAAACCCCTCAGAACCCATATTGAGAGCAGCAATACCAGGAGGGAAAGGTGAAGTTGGGGGGAGAAAGGGGGAACCACTTATGATGGTCTATATATACCCCCCTCTCAGGAGGATGGAGAACAGAAAAGTTGGTGAAAGGAGACATCAGTAAGTGTAAGGCATTAAATAAAAATAATAAAATATAAATTATCAAGGATATGCGAAGGAGGGAAGGAAAAATGCGAAGCTGATCACAAAGGCTCAAGTAAAAAGAAAATGCTTTGAAAATGATGATGGTAACAAACATACAAATGTGCTTGACATAATGGATAAATGTATGGATTGTGATAAGATTTGTTTAAGCCCCCAAATAAAATGATTTTAAAAAAGAAAGAAAGAAAGAAAGGAATAAAAAAGTCTCCAGACGCAATATCTTTTGATAGCCAGGCACCATCAGCTTTCTTCACCACATTTTTTTATGGTGGGACCAGCCCTATGTTTTCTTTTTTTCCTGTACATTGGTTCCTCTGAGCAGGAATATCGTCCCTGTTCCTCTTCATTGTGATTACCTTTTTCTTCAGCATTTCTTCCCTGATATATGAGTGCTATAAATAATGAATAATAAAATTGAGCATCTGCTAGTGAGCATGATACTAGTAATGGCAAGATTTGCACTGAAATTTTTTGTGCAGCCAATCTTACTAATGATGAAATGCAATTTAATAAGAATGAATTGTGTGATTCATTTTAACTTGAATACTTCCTGAATCAAGGGCTACTTTAGTTAACAGTTCAAACACCATTTGTTGAAAAGATTATCCTTTCTCCTCTGAATCTCCTTTTAAATTTGGTCTTTAAAAAAATTAAACTTTTTATTGTAATCTATGTGTGGCTTACATTTTTAATAGTCAATTTTGTATCCAACAAGTTATTTATCAGACCCTTAATATCTTTCCCTGTCTTCACCTTTGATCTCT
The DNA here is from genome assembly GCA_004026705.1 of Nesogale talazaci. Classification (NCBI taxonomy): domain Eukaryota; kingdom Metazoa; phylum Chordata; class Mammalia; order Afrosoricida; family Tenrecidae; genus Nesogale; species Nesogale talazaci. The sequence goes on along the minus strand of PVJH01004092.1, from coordinate 62,515 downwards.
CTTCTTCTTAATGTAGAATATTGTTTTCTCCTTCACTCCAGTTAGCACCTGTTTATCCTACCCCATCTCTCCCTACCTCTCTCTCCCACCCTGATAACCAGTGTAATGAAAAATCCCATCTTGATTTTTTCCTTTATAATAATGATCTCATACAATATTTGTCCTTTTGTGATAGACTAACTTCACATAGCCTATCTTCCCAAATCATCCATGTTATGAGGAATTTCAAAGTAATGCTATTCCATTGTGTGTACATGCCAAACTTTATCTATCCATTCTTCCACTGGTGGTCATTTAGGTAGTCATCTTGCTATTGTCAATAGTGCTGCTATGACCATGGGCATGCATATATTACTTTGTGTTACAGATCTTACTTCATTAGGGTATATACCAAGTGAAAGGGTTACTGGTTTATATGGTATTACTATTTCCGAGAATTTGAGGAAGCACCACACCACTTTTTTTAACAGTTACACCAACAGTATGTGAAGTTTCCACAGCATTTGTTGTTTTCTTGTTTTTGCATGTTGCCATCAAGTCCAGTGTGAAATAGTATCTCATCGTTGTTTTGATTTGCATCTCTTAGATGACTAGTGATCACAGTTTATCTTCATGTTTATTGGCTACATGGGTTTCTTCTTTGGTGAACTGTCTGTTCATGTCCTTTGCCCAATTTTTAATTGCATTTTTTGTCTTTTTCTTTGGTTAGAAGTTTTCTACAGATTTTAGAGATTAGTCCATTGTCCAATATATCATTGTCATTTCCCTCTCTCCCCGCACCCCCATGAAGTCTGTGAACTCTCTTTGGCTGAAATCTCTTGATGCACACAAGTGTCCTATTTTAGGAGCTCCCAACCATATATTTTGTCCTCTGCTATGTGTGTTTCATTGTGTTTAATAGTATGTTTATGTCCTTTATTAGAGCCATAATGTGTGTCCCTATTCTATCATTGGTGATTTTTATAGTTCTAGGATTTACATTTAAGTTTTTAATCTATAGTGAGTTAATTTTGTATATGGTGTGAAGAACAAGTTCTATTTCATTCCTCTGCAAATGGAAATCCAATTTTGCCAGCTTCATTTGTTTTAGAAACCACTTCTTCCCCCAGTTAATATTTTTTTGTCCTTTGCCAAAAATGGCTTGTCTATGTGTGAAGGGTTTCATTCCTCTGTTCTCCTTTTAGTTCCATGGATCTTTATATCTGCAGTTATCACAGGACCAGGCTGTTTTGACTCCTGTGAATATATAGTAGGTTTTGCCATTGGAAAGTGAGACACCTTCTACTTTGAACATGCTTATCCTGGATCCCTTTTCTCTATATATAAAGTTGTTAATCAGTTTTTTGATTTCTTTAAAGATGGTACAGGGATCTGGATGTGAATTGTATTATATTTATAACTTGCTTTGAGTAGTATTGACACTTTCACAATGTTAAGCTTTCCTATCCAGCGGCAGGGAACACTCTTCCATTCATGTAAATCTCTTTTGGTTTCTTGCTGTAGTGCTTTGTAGTTTTCCTTGTACAAATCATTTATTTCTCTGGTGAAGTTTATTTTCAAAGTATGTCATTTTTGTGTGGTTATTGAAAATGGTATTTGTGGCAGTTACATAATTTCATGTTAACTTGATAAATACGAAGAGGTACTTCCTCCGCCCAAATGGTAAAAGCTCTCTTGGATGGTGCTTTCATAGTATGCATTTTCCCAGCTAGGCGTGTATCTAACAACTTGCTGTGAGTAGTACACCAAGTGGCATCTTGGGAGAAGGTTCTTTCTTGTCACAGTGAAATTTATTAGTGCAAACCCTTTTGTTTGAGCCTTGTTTTTGTGATGGCTGACTTAAGAGAACAGCAAGTTGACTGAGCCCTGGTGGCGTAGTGATTGTGTATGGGACTGCAGCCCATAGGGTTGATGGTTCAAATGCAGTAGCAGCTCTCCAGGAGCAAGGCTGGGCTTCCTATTCCCACCAGGGCTGTGATGCCACACACAAAAGAGAGAGAATGGCAAGCAGCTGTGAAGTTTTGTTTCCTGCTTGGGAAAAATGTCACAGAGACTGCAGTGATGTTGAACACAGCTTACAAGGACAGTGCCATGGGAAAAACTCAAGTTTACGAGTATTTTTCTCATTTCAAAAAAGGTGAAACAGACATTGATTACAAATCTTGTTCTGAATGTCTGTTAACTTCCTGCACCCAGGAAAATGTTGACTCATAATACATTTGGAGTTCATTGCACCAAGTCAGACTGTTAATCAGCTTCTATTTAGAGGTTATGAAAAGATTGCAGAACTGTGTGACAACAAAGACCTGATTTGTGGCAGGTGCGGGTGGGAGTGGGGCAGGAAGGGACACACTGGTTTTGCCACCCAGACCGTGCACCTGCTCACGCAGCCATCTCAGTACACCAGGGTTTAGTAACAAACAGCATACCTCTCTTGCCCCACACACCTGGCTCCCCTGACCTCACTCCAGGTGACTACTTTTTGTTTTTGTGAATGAAGAGGGACATGAAAGTACTGATTTGATGACATAGGAGAAGTGAAGAAAAAAATCAAGGGAGGTGCTGTCAGACATCAAAGCAGATTAATTTAAAAAATGGTTCCAAAAATGGAATCACAGATTTGACAAATGTACTTAGTATAATGGAGAGCATTTTGAAGGTGATAAAGTTGTTTTATTTAAAAAATTAAATATATAACTATGAAAAAATTCCAGTTTTTTTTGGGGGGAGCATCCCCTGACAATTCTTCTGCAGATGGAGACTGGCATTTTTCATCACCATTTGTTGAAGAGGGCATACATTTTCTATTTAATGATTTTTGGTTCTCTGTCAAAAATCAGTTCCCTGTAGGTGGTTGCTTTTATTTCCAGGTTTCTATTCTGTTCCTATGATTGTGCCAGTATTTGGCTATTTTGACTACTGTGCCTATTGAATGTGAGATCTCCTACTTTCTTCTTCTTTTTGAGAAAGTCTTTGCATGTCCTGAGCTTCTTCTCTTTTTTTTCAATGATTTTATTGGGGGCTCTTATAGCTCTTATAGCATTCAATACATCATTTGCATCAAGCACATTTGTACACATGTTGCCATCCTCATTTCCAAATATTTTCTACTTGAGCCCTTGGTATAAGCCCCTCTTTCCCCCATCCTTTTTTTATAAATCATTTTACTGGGAGCTCATACAACTCCCATCATGACCCATACATACATCAACTGTATGCAGACCACAATTGTTGCCATCATCACTCTCAAAATATCCTCTCTCCACTTAGGCCCCCAGGACCAGCTCTCCACAGTTCCCCTTACTCTCCATTCCCCCTCCCCAATGAAACCTTAATAATTTGCAAATTGTTATTACTTTTTAATATTGGACACTGTCCCATCATGAACAACTTCCCTGTTGTTCATACCCCAGAGAGGAGGTTATATGTAGATCTCTGAAATTGGTTGCCCTTTTCTATTCCACCATATGTCCACCCTCCTGGTATCACCACTCCTATCACTGGTCCTGAAGAGATGATCTATCCTAGATTCCCCATGTTTCTGACTCCAGTGTACATCTGCTGGTCTAGCTGGATTTGTTAGGTAGAATTGGGATCATGATAATGGGTGGGAGGAAACCCTTGAGAACTAGAGGAAAGTTGCATATTTCATTGTTACTTCACTGTCCCTTGACTGGCTCCTCTCCTCCCTGCAACCCTTCTGTAAGGGGATGTCGCTTCACCTATTGATGGGCTTTGGGTCGCCAGTCTATACTCCCCCTCATTTATAGTGATATAATTTTTAGTTCTTTGATGCCTGATACTGGATCTGTTCAACACCTGATGGTCACACAGACTGGTGTGCTTCTTCCATGAGGGCTTTTTGGCTTCTGAGCTGGATGGCCACTTGTTTGCCTTCAAGTTTTTAAGATCCCAGATGCTATATCTTTTTATAGCTGGGCACGTTCAGCATTCTTCACCACCTTTGCTTATGCACACATTTGTGATCATGTCGGGTAGGTGAGTATCAATGAATGCCAATTTAATAGAACAAAATATTCTTGCACTGAGGAAATACATGAGTGGAGGTCCAAAGCCCATCTGCTGTCTTAATATTAACCCTATAAGTATATGCACATTGATCTATTTCCCCTCGTCATATATAAATATATTCACCTATGCATATGCTTGTATTTAGATCTCTATAAATGCCCTTTAATCCCCAGTTTGTTCCTCAATTTCCTTTTACTTTCCTCTTATCCCACTATCATACTCAGCCTCCATTTGGGTTTCAGTATTTTCTCTCTGCTACATAACTCTTGATCAATCCCTATCAGACCTCTCACACCCACTTTGTCACTGATTTTGAATCACTTGTTCCCTTATCCCTGGGCCGGTCAACATCACCCTTTTTCCCCCTCCTACCCATCTCCCATGTCCCTTCCGGAACCATCAGTCCCATCATTTTCCGTCAGGACTGTTCATTCAGCCTATCTTATCTAGATATACGTGGGAAGATAACAATATGTACAAAAAAGGCATCCTAAAATGAAGCAAACAAAATAAAACAATAACAACAACAAAAACCCAATGTCATATATATACATATATATGTATGTAGTATAAATAACAATATAAAAACATGCAAATAGTTCTCAAGGTCTGTTCATTAACCTCCAGAAACGTCCCCTGGTTGAGTCCGATGGGGTGCCACTCCCTGGTCCCATAGTATATTCTTGGCACTCCATCAGGAACTCCATGCTCTGTTGCAAGCCCTTAGTGTTTTGCCATGGTGTGGTTAGGTCAGACCGGGTATAATCCTGACCCTGTTTCTCCATTGTTGACCCCGAAGGGCCTGGGGTCAGCAAAGAAAGTGTATTTCATATTGGGGCCGGCCCTATGATCCTCTCTGTGCATCGGCTGTTCCAAGTGGGAAATCATCCTGAAGGCTCAGTGGGTCAGGATGCACTCCATTCTCGCCTCCTCCCCCTTCATTTGTTCTCGTGTGCTCTGGTCAGGCATAGCTCATTCCCCAAGCTCTATCTTCAGTAATGACCTGTAAAATAAACTCCCCTGGGGGGAGAGGGAGCTGCCCCCACAGTTGGGATTATGCACTCAGACCCCTTCACTCTTTTCCTGCTTCATGCCATCAAGCTTCATTCACATCCTGGAACACCGGGTTTAAATTTGGTCCATCTTTTCCTGTGGATATATAAACAATCTGCTCCCCTTGGGTGGGTTAATACCTGATTCCCTCTCTACACATCACCATCTGCCCCATTCCCCCACCCCCCCACTCCAGTTGACTAGCCCTGGATTTGGTCTGGCCTCTGCCATATTACCTATACACCCACCCCCAGGCATTTCTGTATACAGTAGCTTTTTCCTGATGCCCGTGTCCATTTTTAAAATTAAGCTTACCTCATCGGACTCATGTTGCCCCTCTCCTTTTGCACTTGGTTAACTTCACTTAGCATAATTTCCTCCAGTTCTTCCCATGCGGTGATGTGCTTCATGCGTTCATCACTGTTTTTCAGCAATGCATAATAATCCATTGTATGTTTGTACCACAGCTTTTGAATCCATTCATCAGTTGATGGAAATTTGGGCTTCTTCGAACTCCTTGCAATTGTGAACTGTGTTGCCTGACCAGAGCACACGAGAACAAATGAAGGGGGAGGAGGCGAGAATGGAGTACATCCTGATCCACTGAGCCTTCAGGATGATTTCCCACTTGGAACAGTCGATGCACAGAGAGGATCATATGGCCGGCCCCAATATGAAATACACTTTCTTTGCTGACCCCAGGCTCTTCGGGGTCAACAATGGAGAAACAGGGTCAGGATTATACCCAGTCTGACCTAACCACACCATGGCAAAACACTAAGGGTTTGCAACAGAGCATGGAGTTCCTGATGGAGTGCCAAGAATATACTTTGGGACCAGGGAGTGGCACCCCATCAGACTAAACCAGGGGACGTTTCTGGAGGTTAATGAACAGACCTTGAGCTATTTACATGTTTTTTATATTGTTATTTATACTACATACATATATATGTATATATATGACATTGGGTTTTTGTTGTTGTTATCATTGTTTTATTTTCTTTATTTGCTTCATTTTAGGATGCTTTTTTTGTACATATTGTTATCTCCACAGGTATATCTAGTTAAGATAGGCTGAATGGACAGACTGGCTATACATACCTACAGGTTCACCAGCAGTGGATAAGAGTTTCTATCTCCCCACAGCCTCTCCAACACTTATTGCTTTCTGATTTTTTTGAATTGGTCTATCCTTGAAGGTATTAGGAGGTATCTCATTTTTGTTTTGATTTGCATTTCTCTTATGGCTAATGATTGGGAGCGTTTTCTCATATGTTTATTGGCCATTCGGATTTCTGCCTCTGTGAAACTTCTGTTCAGGTCCTTTGCCCACTTCCTCAGTGGGTAATTAGTTTTGCTCTTTTTGGAAGCTATCAGGGTATTGTAGATTTTAGGAATAAGACCTTTATCTGATTTGTTATTGATAAAGATGTTTTCCCAGTCTGTGGTCTCTGTTATTACTCTCTTGGTGAATACTTTTGATGTACACAGGTGTTTTATCTTCAGTATATCCCACTTGTCTATTTGTGCCTCCTTTGTGTTTGTGTCCTTCCCTATTTCTGATAGCCTGTGTAGTCCCTGTGCCAAATTTCTCAGGTTAGTCCCAATTCCCTCATTGATGGCCCTAATAGTTTGGGGTTTTTACTTTGAGGTCTGTGATCCACCTTGAGATTATTCTAGTGCATGGAGTGTGGTAAGGGTCGTGCTTCATTTTTCTACAGGGAGATAGCCACTTTTTGCAATACAACTTGTTGAAAAGGATCTGTTTCCCATTTGATATTTTTGGGTCCTTATCATAGATCAGTTGTCTGTATGCTGATGTCTTTATTTCTGGGTTTTAATTCTTTTCCATTGGTCTGAGTATCTATCATTATGCAAGTACCATGCTGTTTTGAGCACTGTGGTTATATAGTATGTGCTAAAGTCAGGTAAAGCAAGCCCTCCAACGGTGTTCTTCTTCTTGAAGAGTTCTCTGCTAATTCTGGACTTCTTCCCTCTCCATATGAAGTTGGTAATCATTTTCCATTTCTTTGAAGAAAGATGAGTGTAATTGTATCAGAATTGCATTAAACTTAAATGGTGCCTTGATAGAACTAACATCTTTACTATATTGAGTCTTCCAAATCCATGAACACGGGATATTCTTCTATTTGTTGAAGTCACTCTTGGTCTCGTCTAGTAGTGTTCTGTAATTTTCTCAATTAGATCTTTTGTTCTTTTAGTCATGTATATCCCTGGATATTTCAATTTGTGCTTGGCTATTGTGAAAAGCACCTTTTTTAAAATCTCTTCCTCTGTGGTTTTATCTGGTATGTATAAAAGTCCGATAGACTTCTGATTGTTGATCTTGTATCCTGCCACTCTGCCATACTCTATTGTTTCCAGTAATCCCTTTGTGGAGCTTTTGGGGTTTTCCATATATAAAATCATACCATCTGCATATAAAGATAATTTCACTTCTTCCTTCCCCAGGAAAAGACACGTTTGATGTCTTTTCTTTACCTTATACTATTAGTTAAAATCTCCAGTATGATATTAAATAGAGTGGGGACAAGGGAAATCCTTGTCTGGTCCCAATTTTCAGTGGGATTGTGTTTGTCTTTTCTCCATTGACTATCACATTGGCTGTTGGTTTTTCATATATAGCTTGTATTGTCTTGAGAAATTTTCCTTCTATTCCTATCTTCTCAAGTGTCTTAAACAGGAATTGGTGTTGGAGTTTGTCAAATGCCTTTTCTACATCTATTGATATTATCATATGGTTCTTATAGTTTTTCATGTCAATATGGTGAATGATACTAATGGTCTTTTGTATGTTGAACCACTCCTGCATCCCAAGTATGAAACCTTTTTGGTCATGGTGAATTATCTGTTTTATATACTTTTGTATTCTATTAACCAGTATTTTATGAAGGATTTTTGCATCACTGTTCATTAGGGTTATTGGTTTGTAGTTCTCAGTTCTTGTGGGATCCTTTCCTGTCTTCAGTATCCGTGTTATGCTAGCTTCATGGAAAGAGTTCAGAAGTTTTCCATCTGTGTCTATGCTGTGGAAGAGTTTGTGTAGGATTGGTGTCAGTTCTTCCCTGAATGCTTGGTAGAATTCTCCTGTAAAGCCCTCTGGTCCGGGTGATTTATTTTTTTGGCAATCCCTTGATAACCTTATCTATTTCTTCTATTGCTATGGGTCTGTTGAGATTCTTGATGTTCATTAGGGATAGTCTATGGAGGGACTGTTTTTCCAAGAATTTGTCCATGTCTTCCATATTATTGAATTCATTGGAGTAAAATCCTTTGTAGTAAAGTCCTTTTGATTTCATTAGGGTCAGTTGTGATGACCCCTCTTTCAGCCCTCATTCTTGCTACTGAGATTTTTTCCCTCTTTTCTTTGGTTAAGTCTGCCACTGATTTGTCTATTTTGTTAATCCTTTCAAATAACTAACTTTTAGCAGCATTAATTTTTCCATTTTTTAAAAAAATTTTCCCTCTCCTGAATCTCAGCCCTGATTTTTATTTTTTTCTTTTGCTATTAGTGGGATTATCCTGATGAGTCTGTTCTATTCATTGTAAGTTCAGTGCCAACATATCAGTTATAATACCTCTTCCTTTTTCAGGTGTGCATGTATTACTCTGAAACTTCCTCTGATAACTGCCTTGGCTGTGTCCCATAAGTTTTGGTATGTCGTGGTTTCATTCTCATTGATTTCTAGAAATTTCCTAATTTCATCTCTGATCTGTGCCAGTATGCACTCCTTTTTCAATAGAGAGTTATTCATTCTCCAATTATTTGCTCTTGTTTTCTTTATCTTCCTTTTGTTGATTCCAAACTCTATGTCACAGTGGTCTGAGAGAGAGGTCAGAGTGACATCACTGTGCTTAAATTTATGTAGTTTTACCTTATGTCCCAATAAGTGGTCTATCTTTGAATATGTGCCATGTGGGCTTGAAAAGAATGTGAATTTTGTTGTATTTGGATGAAAAGCTCTGTAGATCTCTAGCAAGTCAAATTGCCTAATTGTAGTGCTTCCATCTCTTGCCTCCTTATTGACTTTATTTCCCTGTGATCTGTCTTTCTCGCAGAGTGGTGTATTGAAGTCATCCACTATAATTGTTGAGGCTGTGATTTCTTTTTTCATCTTTTGGAGTGTTTGGTCTGTGTATTCAGTGGGTCTTTCTTTCAGGGAATATATGTTTTAAATGCTTATTTGTTCATTGTCTACCTTTCACTTGAGCATTATATAGTGTTACTCCTCATCTCTTTTTATGGTTTGCACTTTGAAGTCAATCTTATCTGAGATTAGCATTGCTACCCCTTCTATTTTTTTAATCGAATTGTTGTTTGCTTGGTATGCCTTTCTTTTGCCTTTGTTTCTCAGCCTATTTTTGTCTGTAGTCTTGAGATGTGTCTCCTATAGGCAGCATATTGATGGGTTGTGTTTTCTAAGCCAGTCTGCTAACCTTAGTCTTTTGATGCCCAAGTTCAGTCAATTGATATTTACGGTTATTATCTCCAACTGTGGAATCTGTGATGTCATTTTATACCTTTTGTGTTTGGTGTTTTCCTACTTCCCTTTCTTTTCAGTATGTTGTGCATGTGTGTGTGAGAGTTGATCATTCTTGAAAACATTTACTTCTCCACCTGTCTTGATAGATAATTTGACTGGGTATTCTTGGGTTTGCATTATTTCCCTTCAATTTTTGGAATATGTTGCTCCACTCTCTCCTCTTCTTCATAGTGTCCACTGATAAGTCTGAGTATATTCTTATTTGGGAAACTTTTTATGTGACTGCTTTTTTTCCCTAGCTGCTGTCATGATTTTCTCCTTTTCCTCAAAGTTGAACAGTTTAACTATTACGTGTCTTGATGGCTTCTTCTTGGAATTCAGTCTAGCTGGTGTTCTTTCAGCCTCCTCAATGGTTGCCTGGTTTTCATTCATTAAGCTGGGCATGTTTTCCTCCAATAATTCTCTGAATATTATTGCAAATGACTTCTTTGTTTTGTCTTCCTCTGTTAGATCAATAATTCTGATGTTGTTCTTCTTCATAGCATTAGACATAGCTCTCACATTTTCTTCAGTTTCTCTGATAATCTTATTAGATTTTTGTTCATGTATGTTAAATTCTGCTTGGCCATCCTCTCGGTCACTGATGCAGTTTTCAACTTCCTCCAGTTGATTCGCGATGTCTGTTAGTCTCCTGTTCTTTGTTATCTCATCCCTAAGCTCTTGTATTGCCCTTGTATGGGCTTTATTTCATCTATTAATTCATCCTTTTTCTGTATTGTTTCCCTCATATCCTGAATGACTCCAAGGATTACTCTCAAAACTTCTTTCTGTGGCATATCAATGTCTGCTTCTTCTATGCATGTCATTAGGTTCAGGACATCATCTGCCATTACCTTTTGTTTCTCCTGTTTTTTCATTAAGGTTGTTGTGGCTGATTGCTGTTTGCATTGCATTGTTTTCGAGTAACAGGGTACCATTTTCCAGGGACTCAAAGAGCACTGGATCTGTCTGGGAGACTTAAAGGAATGTGTCTTCGATCTTCCTGTGACTAATTTCATTATGAAATTGACCTAACACTTTATCCTCTTGTGACTTCACTCTTTCCTTAGTGAACCAGTGTTCCATTATCTGGAGGGCAAGTTAGGTGGTCCTCCCAGGGACCACTGGTTGTATTGTTGTGGACCCACAAGGACAGTGCTGCATTGCATGATCTCACCAGGAGCTGGGATGGTGTAGCTTACGGCAGCCTGGGGCACTGCAGGGGGGTGCATGGGGGTGCCCACTGCAAGAGGAGTGCTATGGAAGGCTCATGGGTTACCCACTCCGGAGTAGAGCATCGTGAATACTGGGTGGAACCACCTGATCAGGCAGATCCCTGCAGACGCTGGTCAGTGGTTCTTACAGCAGCTTGGAATTCAGGCCAGCATTGTTGGAACCACCCTGGGCCTCGCAAGGCACAAGGTAGGTGGGAGGAAGATTCCTCAGCCAGACTGACCCCCAGAGAACACGTAAGAGCTCTCCCCAAACACATAGGCTGGAATTCCCCTGTAAGAAATTGGGCGGAAAATGCCCAGGTGGAGGGTGGGTTAGTTTCTCCAGTCTCGGTCTACTCTGCACAGGGTGGAGCTCTTCCAGCTGGGTGTAGAAAGGTTAATTGCCCTGGGTTAAGGGGAGGGGTCTGACCTGTGAGCCAAACTGGAAAAGACCATGTGTTAACATCAAGAAATCAGGTTTACCGAGACTGTGGGGGGATAGAGAGAAGCGAATGAACTCAAAGCAACCACACAGCCTAGCCACAACCCCTGAGTGTGGGGCCGCATAGGTTCAATCTGCACTGCACTGGCAGCAAGCCAAGGATCCTATGAGACGGTACCCCTGTGCTGGCTCTAACCATCCTGGCAGCGGCTCTGGCAGAGATAGTGGCAGCGCTAGGGTCAAACCCCAGCTGGGCCTCACTGTGGCAAGCCAAAAGTCCCCAGTCCCTAAGAACCCTGCGAATCTGTGCCTGCTAATCCTACAGCGATCCGGCAGTGTTGAATTTCTCTTTCAGACACTTTCCCAGGGCCTATATTCTGCTGATTCCCTTTGGTGAGTGTCACACAGTCGTCATCTTCCTGGAAGTCCTGCATCTTCTCTTTCCATATGAATTTGGTCATTTATTTTTCTATTTCTTTAATGAATTAACTTGGTACTTAGATCAGCATTGTGTTTGCAGATTGCTTTAGGCATTATTAGCATTTTCACAATTGGAAATCTTCCTATCTACTGACATGGAACATTCTCTTATTCTTGTAGGTTTGTTTTGGTTTCTTATTGTAATGCTCTTTAGTCTTCTTTGTACAGGTGTCTTATTTCTTTTGTTAGGTTGATTCCTTGTCATTTCTTCTTTTGTGTGGCTATTGAATATTATATTGTGTTCTTGATGTTTTTTCAGTAATTATTTCACTGATATATAGGGATTTTATTGATCTTTTTTGTTAATCTTGTATTCTACTCCTTTACCATATTCCTCAATAGTTTCCAATGGTCTTTTTTGTTGTGTCCATGGAATTCTTTCTCTATAGAATCATATCATTTACACATAGATAGAGTTTCACTTCTTTATCCAATTGTGTTCTCTGGATTTCTTTTTGTTGTACAATGGTTCTAAAATTCCACAGACATTATTGAGTATGAGAGGGCACACATTTGTCTACTTCCCATTTTCAGAGGAAATGTTTTCAATTTTTCCTCGCTGAGTGTGATTTTGGCTGCTGGATTTCTATGTATAGCTTTTATTATGTTGAAGAATGTTCTTTCTATTCCTATTTTGTTGACTCTTTTTTAAACCACAAATGAGTGTTGGACATTGTCAAATGTTTTCTCTGCATCTATTAAAATGATCGCATGATTACTTATACTTTGTCTTGTTTATATGGTGGATTATATTGATTATTTTTCAAATGTTGAACTATCCTTGTATCTCTGATATGAATTTCATTTGTTTCATATATATATAGTTGAATTCTATTGGTCAGAATTTGTTGCAAGTTTTTTGCATCTATATTCATGAGGAATATCTATCTCTAGGTTTTTTTCTTTCTGAGATATTTGCCTGTTATTTTTGTGTCAAGGTTATACTCTCTTCATAAAATGAGTTTATTGTCTCTTTCTATATTCTAGAATAGTCTATGTAGAATTGGTTAACAGTGAAATATAGCTAGTAGTTAACAGACACATGAAGATCTCCTCATCCACTACCAGAGCGGGTCCACAAGGAGAGATATTGCGTATTTCCTGCCAATGAGAAAATCAACTTAAAATCTAAGTAGACTGATATTTCTTAAAGTGACAGACAGAAATGCATGGTGGTACACACCTCTTTACCATTGAGTAGTGGCCTAAGCCTTTTCTGGGAGGCCCACTCCAACCTAGCACAGTTGATGTTTTCCAGCCCCTGAAGCAATGCACATTTTGTCTTCTAGTGGCACTCCTTGAACAGTGTATCATGTGGGAAACTTGATGCAGAAACTCTCAGTACCAAGCTACACGATTTCACCATTTTTCCTTCCTCCACCATTTTTCCTTCCTCCTTTCCTGTTTTTTTCTTTGGTGCTCACTCCCACTCCAAGTATATTGAAAAATAATAAACCAAGACCCGTGGAGGACAGGCCCTGTGTCGGGACATTTGGGATCACTTCCAAATCTCAGATGTTGATTTGTTTTTCATTTAGCAGTACATTCATTGCTTTCGAAGCTGAGAAACCATGAAGCATATATTATAGCAAAAGGTAGAACTGTGCACCTCAAAGAGGAAAATCCCCACTGGATTTACCAGAAAAGGTGACACTGGTACTGCAACCAATGCTCATCCACGTTGGTTGTAAATTTAGCAAAGAGTTAGATATAGCATTGAAATACAGTGATTTGGTGACCGCTGTACATGTAGTTTCAAATGTACATGCCAACAGCAAGGCATCTGCCCCATAATTCTGAACACAGCCAGTGATATGCACATGCACACACACAGTGATATAGATACAGTAGCAGGTAGATTATTAGGCAAAGCTTCCTTGAGAAGGTGAGCCAAGTGCTGACTGAAGCTTTGAGATTGATAAATTTTATCCCACTGGGGTGGCTTTAGCATTGTATGCCACACTGGAAGCCCCAGGTAACTCTTCAACATGTTACAAGTAACACCACAGGCTCCAGAAGTCTATCTGTCTAGGATGTGGCCAAAGTGAAGCAGCATTGTCCTCTGAACACCTCAAGACCTGGAGCTGAAATGTGGAACAATCTATTGGTGCTTCGAATTGGTTAGGCGCCACCTCCAGGGTCTATTGTAGCAGTTCTCAAACTTTGGTCATAAGTCCTTTGGGGGGTCAAATGACCTATTCCCACGAGTTACCTGATACCATCAGAAAACAGTCTGGATGTTCCAGACTGTAGGAACCAAGACACCGCTCCTCTATCTGTCTCCAGGCATGTCTGCTCACATGTACATATGCCCACATTATGAATGCCTAGCATGAAGATTGTTACCTATGCTACACCATGCTTCAAGACAAAACTTCAGCTATTTGTAATTAGAAATAAATATTTCAAATATATAATTACATATTGCTTTGTGATTAATTACTATGCTTTAATTGTGTTCAATTTGTAACAATGAAAATACATTCTGCATATCAGATATGTGTGTTATGATTCATAACAGTAGCAAAATTATAATTATGAAGTAGCAACATAAATAATTTTATAGTTGCAGATCACCACAACATGAGGAACTGTATTAAAGGGTGGCGGCATTAGAAAGGTTGAGAACCACTGGTCTATAGGTTACTTCATTCTTCTGGATGTAGAGAAACTGATTAGCTCTGTTTGTCATATGATTTGAGAGGGGACGTCAAGAACCATTAAGAAGTCAGTACCAGGGCTGAGTCCCAATGGCATAAGTGGTTGAGTGTGGGACTGCGGCCCACGGGCTTGGTGGTTCAAATCCAGTGGCAGCTCTCAGGAGTAGCACTGGGTAGCGCCCACGACCACCAGAGGCAGTGATGCTCCCAAATAAGAAGTCAGTAACAACACTTCTGCAGCATCTCGTTGTAAAAGTCAAGTGGACCAAGCTCAGCATTTTTCACTGGTATAAACTTTGACACTGTGGGCCAAAATCACCCAGATAAGACAGGTAGTTCTCAAGCACTGGATGTCTCTGGGTTTTCTGCTAGCTACTAAAAATGGGACATATGCTATAGTGAAGTTTGAATGTTGTGCCTATATACTAAGCTACCATTAGAAAATTGCTGCTTCATTAGGCCACATGAAAAGCACATTGAAGTCCTTGGTGTGCCTGATGGCTGTTCTGTAGTCACCTGGTTTTCGTCCTTCATCTCTAACTGGTGGTTTTTATTCTGGTTGTCCCCCACCCCGAATATGAGGTTGTTTATCCCTACCCCCCAGTTTTTAAAAAAATAATTTTACTGGAGGCTCTTACAGCTATTATAACATTCCATACATCATCTGAATCAAGCACATTTGCACACATGTTGCCACATTAATTTCCAAACATTTTCCACTTGAGCCCTTGGTATAAACTCCTCTTTCCCCTTCCCCCCATTTTTAATGAATCATTTAATTGGGTACTCATACACCTCCCCTCATGGTCCATACATACATTAATTGTATGCAAGCCTCATTTGCACACCTGTTGCTATCATCATTCTCAAAACATCCACCCTCCACTTAAGCTCCCAGGTCCAGCTCTCCATATTTCCCTTCCCCTTTCCCCCATGAAACTTTAATAATTTACACGTTGTTATTGCTTTTTCATATCATACACTGTCCAATGTGTCCCTTCACTCATTTCCTTGTTGGCCATGCCCCAAAGAGGAGGTTATATGTAGATCCCTGAAATTGGTTCCCCCTTTCTACTCCACCATCCCTCCACCCTCCCAGTATCACCACTCCCACCACTAGTCATGAAGGAATATCTATCCTATATTCCTCATGTTTCCGACTCCAGTGTACATCCCTTGTTCTAGCTGGACTTGTCTGGTAGAACCAGTAGCATGACAGTGGGGGGGAGGAAGCATTTGAGAACTAGAGGAAAGATGCATATTTCATTGTTACTACACTGTACATTAACTGGCTCATCTCCTCCCTGGAACCCCTCTGTAAGAGGATGTCGCTTCACCTATTGATGGGTTGCCAATCTGTACTCCCATTTATAATGGTATAATTTTAGTTCTTTGATGCCTGACACCAGATCCCTTTAACACCTCGTGGTCACACAGGCTGGTGTTCTTCTTCTATGTGGGCTTTGTTGCTTCTGAGCTGGATGGTCCCTTGTTTACTCAAGCCTTTAAGACCCCCAGATGCTACATCTTTTGATAGCCGGGTACCATCAGCTTTCTTCACCACCTTTGCTTATGCACACATTTGTCTTCAATGGTTGTGTCTGGAAGGTGAGCATCATGGAATGCCAATTTAATAGAACAAAGTGTTCTTGCACTGAGGAAGTACTTGAATGGAGTTCCAATGCCCATTTGCTGTTCTACAAAGCCTAGATGTATATGTTCATTGACCTATTTCCCCCATCGTCATATATAAGTATATGCATCTATGTACATGCCTGTATTTAAACCTCTATGAATGCCCTTTACACACTCCCCCAGTTTTTCCTCTATTTCCTTTTACTTTCCTCTTGTCCCACTGTCATGCTCAGCCTCTATTTGAGTTTCAGTATTTTCTCTCTGTTACATTACACTTGGTCAATCCCTATTGGAATTCTCTCACCTACCTTGTCTCTAATTTTGGATCAATGGATATACCCTTATCCCTGGGCTGGTCAACACCATCTCCTTTCCCCCTCTTCCCTTTCTCCCATGGCCCCTGCCCCGGAACCATCAGTCCCATAGTTTTTGCCTATGGACTGTTCATCCAGCCTATCTTATTTAGATGGACATGCAAACTAACAATATGTACCTTAAAAAGGCTTCCTAAAAGGAAGCAACCAAAGAAAATAAAACAATGATAACAACAACCCCCCCAATGTCATATATATATATATATATATATATATATATATATATATATGTAAAAATAATAATAACAATATAAAAACCTGTAAATAATTCAAGGTATGTTCATTGACCTCCAGGAGTGTCCCTGGTTGAGTCAGATGGGGTGCCACTCCCTGGTCCCAAGGTTTATCCCTGTCATTCCATCTGGAGCACCACACTCTGTTGCACACCCTTTCGTTTTTTTCCCTGGTGTGTGTGGTTGTGTCAGACAGGGTATAATCCTGATCCTGTTTCTCCATTGTTGACCCTGAAAGACCTTGGGTTAGCGATGGTAGCTGTATTTTATAGTGGGGCTGGCCATATGATCCTCTTTGTGCATCGGCTGTTCTGTGTGGGGATATCATCCTGAGGCTCAGTGGACCAGGATGCACTCCATTCTCTCTTCTTCCTCCTTCATTTGTTCTCATGTGCTCTGGTCAGACATCTCTCACTCCCCAAGCTGCAGCTTCAAGTGCTGACCTCCAAGATGAAGTGGTGACTGCCCCTGTAGTTGGAATTGGGGCTATGTGCTCAGACCTCTCCATTGCTTCCCCACTCCATGCCATCACGCTGCATTCACATCCTGAATCACTGGGTTTAAGTTTGGTCCCTCTTTCCCTGTGGAGATATAAACAATAAGCTCCCCTTGCCCACCTCTCCAGTTTTATTGGCACAGAATCCACTTCTTACAATTCAATTGTTCAATTGTGTCAAGAAGAAATGTACAATCATTGGCACAATCAATTTCAGAACATTTTCTTTCCTTTCCTCCCCATGACTTAATCACTTTTAAAATGAGCTGTGTAAGCACATTCAATTCTAGTATTCCCTTTCCCTCCTGTCTTCACTGTTGACTCTCCAAATCCCCTCACCTCCATCTCCCCCTTACCCATCCTACATCCCCTGGAAATCCTTGCATCAGTTATTCTCTCTATGCATTCACTCCTCCTGTACTTCATAAAGTGTTTAACCAAACAGAAACAATAAAGAGCAAAATTAAAATGAAGTTATAAGGACAAAACAATAGCAATACAAAGGTAAAAATACCACAATGAGCAGGAAAGAAAAGGTCTCCATCATGATATAAAAAGCCAGGATCAAGAAAGTGATCCTTTCACCTAAAACAAATACAGGTTGGGTCTGGATGGAAGTCCATTGGCCAAGTTTCAAGTTTTATCCAGCCTAATCAGGATTATAATGATCAATGTTTGATAGTAGGGATGTTCCAGACTGTCGTATACATTATATCATGTCAACTGGAGGGTATTAAGAGTGAAGGGGTAGAACCACATGGAGACCCACACCAACATTGAGATGCTTTCACTGTCATTGAATCCACAGACTTTTCAGCCACTGGCCTATGATCTTCCCGCATTTTGCATCATTACATGTGCTGTGTGGATCTGAAAAGGGATTCCTGGACTAGTATTAGATTTATGAGCTAATTTTGAACTTATGCCTTGATGTAGACTGGGATGTTTTCTCAATAAAAAAGTGTTCTTTGATAAAAAGTTCTCTCTTACACATTATACAAGTGTCTCTGGATTTGTTTCTTTAGTCGAGGCTCTGCCAGCAACTTACCCTGACTAGATACTCTTCAGATGAGTTTTGAGTTACCACTGTCCTCCACAGCATTCACAAATTGAGTGTTCACAATTTAAGCTCTGATACTTTCCACTTCACCATATTTAAAATTTGTGCTTGTCATTTTTGGATCAGACAAGCTGCTGTGTTTCTTCCATGTGGGCTTAGTTGAGTCCTCCCTTAGATAGCTGTTTGTTTAAATACAAGCCTTTAAGACCCCAAACACTATCCTGAATGATAACTGGGCATGCTCTACACTCTTCACCACACCCTGTAGCACCTTTAACTTCAGTGATCATTTCATGAAGGCAAGTATCAAGCAAAGCCATGCTATCAGAACTAACTGTTCTTTTATTGGGACTAGAGTTAAGTAAGCATCCAGAATCCACCTGCTTGGCCATGTGAATATGTACAACTGAGCTTTACTTTGTGGTTGTCTTATGACAAAATTGAACCCTCATATGACCCACTACATTAGTAACAGCATTAAATCACCAACAAATAATCAAACAAACAAGAAAAAACTAAAGGCAAGAAAACAACAATTCATATAAACAAAAGCAACAACATTGCCAATCATCCCCCTGGGGTATAAGGCAATTGCACTGATGACATACATTTTCCCAATGACACAGCACTCTGGACACTGTTGGTATGAGGAGTCTATGTGCGTGTACAGACACAGCTTTTGACTGCAGCCCATGAGTTGTTACCCTGCTCAGTTTGATTTCCCATTCTATTGAACTCTGTTTACCCTAAGTATGAGGCTTCGGACCAGGGGAAAACTTCCTGGATCAGGTCTTCCATGAATAGTTCCTTATCCAGCAGATCAAAACCTGTCACGTCACATATGGTGATTCTGTGGACCTTTCTACTGGACACCTCCCGCCAAGGCAGAGTTTCCCCCTAAGGTCCAGTGACTGCCACTTCCACAGTCCCAAGGTAGTCCCTCTCTGCTTCCTCTCCCTTCTGAATCCCTCAGTTCTCAGTCTTAGGGTTCAGGCAACTTTGGGGCAGAGCTTACTTCACAAAACTGGACATCTATGTTAAGTCCTTCTGGTGTATGCCCTGCTTTATGTGATTATGGGGTTGTTTTGCTATATTCACCTATATTGTTACAAATGTCTTGTGTCTTCAGCTGCAGTAAATGTCTGCCTGTCCCTACCTATATAATTGTAATGCAACTTATTAGGGCACCCAGGGACCTTGTGGGAGAGAAGATATGATTGTAAGAGCCAGCCTCCAGGTATTGATGGTATGGAACAAACTTTCGTGAGGCTAAATGTAGCTGCTAGTTCATTTCTGCTTTCTAATCACTGTTAAGTAAAAGTCACTATCATGGTCTTGGGCATTGACACTTTGCTCCTTTTGTTCACCAGACCTCCTGGAGACATAGAGACTACAGTCTGACCCAGTGCTTTACCTCAGCAAATATTTCCTTAATAAACTTCCCATAGTATCACCACTGAGCTGCCAGGCTTCTTCTTCAGTGTCTCTGTCGCATTTTAGGTGTATATTTTTAAAGCCTTGATGATATAGTGGGATGGTTTGAACCCATTAGTCTCTCCACAGGACAAGTATGTTTTCTACTTCTCTAAGGATTTTTTAGCCTAGGAAGCCACAGAAAACAGTTTTACTCACTCTACAGGACCCATATGATTTGGAATCCATATGATTTGGAATCCACTTGATGGCAGTGGATTTAGAGTTTGGGTTTATTCCCAGAGAAAACCCCACCAAATGACTGGTGAGGTGTTTGTGATTCACTAAGGAAATTGGACAGCTTGTTGATAATGTCAATAAGGTGCATGGCACATATGTCAGTGTGGGATCATGCAAATAAGGTCTTACAACCAGTGAATCAACGCTGAGTCATAGTGACTATATAGGACAGAGGAGAACTGTCTGTGAGTTTCTGAGACTAACTCTTTCTGGGAGTAGAGAGCTCCATCTCTCTCCCTTCAAGTGGCTGGTGGTTTCAAATTAATGACCTTGAAGAACACAGCCCACTATATAACCACTATGTCACCCTCATTAAAGCATTGGTCAGTTTTTGAACCCACAGGTTTAAAATGAGTAATCCCAGAGATAGCGAGGGGGCTTTAATACTACCATTAAAGAAGAAACAGGAGTGGAGCCCATCTTTGAACCAAAGACACCTGCACTGAGAATTTGCAGGCCCAGGAGACAAAGAGAAAGTTATAATATCAGAGATGGTGAGAGATGGCAAGAAATAATGGCAGAGAAGTGGCAGCAGCAGAGAAAATAGACACATTAGAGTGAAGAGATGGGCAGGCTTCCCAACACACAGAATAAGAGAGCTGATTGCCTTCAGACAGAAGACTTTCTAGTAAAGTGTATATGGGAGCTTGTAAGTGGCATTCTAAAGCTTTGTAACATTTGCCAGAGAAGAGTAAAGGGAAGGAGGACTGAGATTATGGACCAAGAGACCTAGGCTCAGGAAATGGCCTACTTGCAGGCAGCGGTAAGAAGCTATCCTAATTGAAGAACTGTATACTGTCATTTTTTATCCTAGATTGTAAACCATTAATTTCATAATAAGCCTCATAATTCTAACTATTGTCTGTAAGTTGTGTGTGGCATTTGAAATGAAAAATCAGACAGAGAAGAGAAATAAAGAGTCCTGTGTGAGGGATGGCTGATGTTAGAATTCGTAAAATATGCTTGAGAGAAGATGTAAGTTTGACCTCCACTGATGGTGAATTTTCTCTCCTTCTGAAAAATAAAGAGGTCAGACAACAGTGATGCCACCAAGTCACATTTGCAGTTGATATTTGTGATGGTTAGAGTTGTTTGTCAACTTCGTTGGGCCAGGATTCTCAGCCATCCCTCATGAGGAGGTCTATTATAATATAACCACTTCCATGATGAGATGTCTCTAAATATAAATGAGCAACAGGATCCCTGCTGGTGTAGTCCTTGCATGTTGGTCAATAACCTCAAGGTAAGCAGTTTGAAACCACTAGCTATCCTGAGAAAGAGGAGATTTTTTACTCTTGTAAAGAGTTACAGTCTTGGAAACTCACAGGGGCAGTTCTCACCTGTCCTTATAGGTCCACTACAAGTCAGAATCAGCTCAAGGGTAGTGAGTTTGTTTGTTTTGTATACACGCATTATATATATATAATAACTTGAAGGAGAATTTCTTTGGAAAACAACTGCTTCCGATTTGCATGGATGGTATATATATATATATATATATATATATATATATATATATATAATGGAAAAGCTTGCTTGCTATTCAGTGTGTCTGGATTTTGTACCTGCCTTGTCATTCTGTTGTCTGGTACTTTGAACTTGAGCCAGTGGCCTGGAGTATTGTCTTCCAATCCTGGGAGTCATCAGCAGCCTGACATTTTGCTGTTCTTGGATTTTTTAACCCTTGTAGCTAGAATCCCCTGCAGTTATGTGAGTCAGAAAAAGCCTCCAGACTAACATCTTACCCACAGACTTGGAACTTAAAACCTCTATAGCTGTGCCAGCCATTTTTTTACATAAAATTCTCTATATATAAGCTTCACAAATTTTTGTCTCTTGAAAGAACCCATCCTAAGAAAGTGCCAGAAATAGAATGTCTTTTTTTTTTGTTTTGGGGGCATCACTGCCCCCTGGAGTAGGAGTAGGAGTGGGAGTAGGAGGCCCAGCCTTGCTGCTGGATTTGAACCTCCAACCCAGTGGGCCGCAGTCCCATGCACAACCACTACGCCACCAGGGCTCAGCCCTAAATAGTATGTCTTAACAACAACTCCAGACTCAAAGAAAAACAAGACTTTGAAAGAGAAAGAATGAAGGGACATGGGCAGTGAAACTTTGATTCTTAGATGTTTACATTGGTTATTAGATGTTTACTATGGTTGCTATCTATAATCATCGAAAGGTAAGTCATCGAAAGGTAAGATGTTATGCTGAAACTGAGGGGAGAAAAACTACATCTGGAGTGGTTTGAAGCCAGGTTGCATAAATAAGATGATCAATTGAGGTCAGGGTCTTGTGATTCTACCAATAAGTAATTCAAGTCCATATGCATATGCATAAGAAGATAATCAAGTTGTGGAGATGATAAGATTAAAATCCTTTAAAAAGGATTTTGTGATGAAATGGGGAAGAAAGATGAGGCTGTCATCTCTGTAAGGATTTGCAGTCTCTGAAACCTTATGGAGACATTCTACTCTCTCCTTACGGGATTCCTATGACAGTGGATAATGTGTTTAATTACATGTTCTATGGATATTGATGGCTTCTCCTAGCTAGTGTTGTAAAAGAGGCCTGCATGTATGATAGAAATCAATATTGGATTTCCAGCAAGATGGGAGTCTGTGAAACACACACCAGAAGGACTCCGCATAAATCAGCACAGGAGAGTCACTAAGAGGGAAATTCCACACTGATGGGTCATAGGAGGAGGAGCATCATCAAGACAAGTAGGTGCAGATCCACTAAGTTTTGCAGAACTGTAGGTTTTTGGCTCTGTGGTGGACACCTTAAGGATTAACCTTAGCCCTGCCACAGTCTCGGCCATAGTTGGCTCCTTAGGCTGACTCAAGTACTTTATCTGAGCACAGTCATAGCTTGCTGCTGCTTCGGAGCAGGATTTAGCCCCCTCTAGCCCCATGGTCAGCCGATCGGGGTTCAGTTATATGGTTACTTTTATGTCTCTCTTTTCTCTTTCCTCCCAAGGTCTCAGTGGGCTCAGGGTTTATTTCTCCTCTCTTTTCCCTCACATGCCACTGGTGGCCTCCAGGTCAGTCCTCTTTACCTAAGGCAACTATACCCTCCACCAGCTTGGGAAGCTCCCCTTTCTGAGGAGTAGCACTCATTTGGGGAAAACCTACACACCATCTGTCTCAGGGGAACTCACGCCTACATTTCAAGACACTTTAAGGAGCTAAGGGGAATCCCAGCCAACCACCCTCTGTGGCGTAACCTTGTAGCTGGGAAAATCCAGCCCATCTTCCATTGCAGGGGAACTCATGCCTACCCTCAAAGACCCTCTAAGATACTTGTAGAAGGCTCACCTGACCTTTAGAGTGCTTCACTTAACTGAGGGAACCTCTGCCTACATTCCACAGTGCTGCATCTGTCTGAGAGAGTCCCTACCCATCCTCCATAGTCCCACATGGCTGAAGGAACTTCCCCCTGGCCAATATATGTGCCTCACATGGCATAATGTTGTAGGCAACCCCAACACTATCCAGTGATCCACACTGCTGTGGGAACCTCTGCCCAACCTACATGGCTATCTAGCCTACAAGCACAATTTTGCCCACCACCCTGATGCTCTACACCAAAGCAGGCACACCCACATGCACTTCTCAGCACTCCAGTTGCAGTAGGCACCTGGATGCCCTCTGAGGCTTCTCCAGCCACTGTGAGCCACATCATCATAGCTTCATATGACATCATCCAGTGCTGTGCCATCCTCATGGATCCACAACCACTCAACCAGCATCCTCCGAGGAGACCATCTCGATTGCCCTCTAAATAACAGAATACTGGTTGGTTAGGGAAAGAGTTAAGCCACAGGAGGATAAAGTGGTAGCCCAACCCCACAGTGCAATTAGCTGTAGGCAGTTCAAAGAAGCATTCCTAAAGTCTCCCAAAGAGAGGGTCTAGTGCTCCATGACTCTCTTGAGAATGGCATCAGGCCCCTCTAAAACAACACAATGCAAACAACAATCAGCTCCAACAACCTCAATGAAAAAAAAACAGGAGAAACAAAGGGTAATGTCAGAAGAAGCCCTGAACCTAATGGCATGCGTCGAAGAAGCAGACATTGATCTGTCACAAAGAATTCTTCAGAATGCCACTTGGAGTCATACCAGATATGAAGGGAAAATAAAAATAAAGGATGAAATGACAGAGGAGATAATGGCCACACACAGAAGTGATATACAACACCTAAGGGATGAAATAACAAAATTCAGTAGTAAATTAACGCACTTCGTCAACAGACTCTAGGAGGCAGAGAATTGTATCAGTGACCTAGAGGATAACCAGGTAGACATGAATAAATGGGAAAGGCAGTCAAATAAGACGATTAGAAAAGTTGAAGAAAACCTGAGATCCATGCCTGATGCTGCAAAGTAGAACAACATTAGAATAATTTGTCTGCCTGTACAAGGCACAATGAATAAGTCATTGACAAAAATAGCAAGTGAATTTTTAGAGGAAAACTTCCCCAGCTCAATGAATGAAAACCAGACAACCATTCAGGAGGCCAGAAGAACACAGATAAACTGAATCCCAAGAAGTCACCAAGACACATAATAGTTAACGTATTCAACTTTAGGAAAAATTCATGAAAGCTGCTAGGGAAAGACAAGCAGTAACCTATAAATGTACCCAAATAAGAATGTGCTCAGTTCTATCAGCAGACACTATGACGAAGAGGAGACAGTGGAGTGACTTATTCCAAAAATTGAAGGAAGATAATGCAAACCCAAGAATACTCTTCCCAGTCAAATTATCTATCAAGATAGATGGGAGAAGTAAGAGGGGTCCCTGGCAAGGAAAAACTCAAAGAATACTTTAAAAGAAACCCAGAACTTCAAAAGATCCTTGCACTCACTGAGCACAAATAAGAGACTACCACATAGAAGGCAACAAAGATAAAAGAGCCCCCAAGACATCATTGGCTCAACAGTGGAAAGAAGGCAATAATGAGCCGCACACACTCATACATGCACAATGCACTGTTAAGAAAGGGAGTAGGAATACACTCAACCAAGAAGGTACAAGATGACATCAAATTGTTCACAGAGGGATGCAATAACCTTGAATCTCAATGGACTGAACGTAGGCATTAAAAGGCAGACAACTAGCAGACTGGCTTAGAAATCATGAACCATCAATCTGCTACCTACAGGAGACAAATCTCAAGATTATAGATAAAAAAATGGCTGTGAATCAAAGCATGGAGAAAAATAAAGCAAGCAAATGGCAATTCAAAGCAACAGGAGTTGTGATCCTAATCTTGGCAAAAAACGATCTCAAGGTGCAAACTATGACAGGATATAAGGAGAGGCAGTATATAATGCTCAAGGGTAAAGTATATCAGAAACCACTGAGCATAATAAATATATATGCACCCAATGAGAGACCCATGAAATTAGTCAATCAAACACTTCAAAAGATGAAAAAAGAAAGGGCTGAACCCGGGTGGCGTAGTGGTTGTGCGCAGGACTGCGGCCCACTGGGATGGAGGTTCAATTCCAGCAGTGGGGCTGGGCCTCCTACTCCCACCACCGGAGAGCAGTGATGCCCCCCCCAAAAAAAGATGAAAAAAGAAATACAAGCTCAACAATTATAGTTGGTGACTTTTATATATCACTCTCTGAGAAAAATAGATCATAGGGAAAGAAACTTAACGAGGAGGCTAAAATCTAAACAACACAGTTGGACGACTTGACCTGATAGATATTTTGAGAGCTCTCCACCCAAATGCAGAAAAATCCACATTCTTTTCAAGTCTACATGGCACATACTTGAAAATAGACCACATGCTGAGACATAAGTAAATTCAAGCACATAGAGATCATACAGACTTCTTTATCTAAATACTATGCCATAAGACTGGAAATCAACACAAGGACAATTAAGAAAACAAGGGCAAACAATTGGAGGATTAATAACTCTCTATTGCAAAAAGAATGGGTAATGGCCTAGACCAGAGATGGAATTAGGAAGTTTCTAGAAACCAATTAAATGAGACTACAATGAACCAAAATCTTTGGGACATAGCAAAGGTAGTTATCAGACATAGCTTGATAGCAATACATGCACACATGAAAAAGGAAGAGACACTTATGATTGATATACTGACACAAAACTTACAGCAATTAGAGCAGAGTCAACAAGACAGTCATACTAATAGCAAAAGATAAAAAAAATACTAAACATCAGGGCTGAGATTCATGAGAGAGGAAACAAGAAAACTATGGGAAAAAGTAATGCACCTAAAATTTGGTTCTTTGAAAGGATTAACAAAATTGAATGACCACTGGCAGAACTAACTAACAAAAGGAATAAATTTCAATAGCAAGGATGAGGGAAGAAACGGGGGACATTACAACTGACCCTAATGAAACCAAAAGGATAAATACACAGTACTATGAGGGACTGTACTCCAATGAATTCAACAATTTGGAAGACATGGACTAATACTTTGATAAACAATCCTCACCTAGACTATCCCAGATGGATGTCAAGAATCTCAACAGACCCATAGCAATAGAAAAAATAGACAAGGTTATCAAGAGATTACCAAAACAACAGCAACAAAGTCCCCTGGACCAGATGGCTTCCCAGGAGAATTCTACCAAGCATTCAGGGAAAAACTGACACCAATTCTACACAAACTCTTCCAGAACATAGAAAAAGATGGCAAAAGCCCAATTTCTTCTATGAAGTTAGTATAACTCTGATACTTAAACCAGGCAAAGATCGCACAACAATCGAGAACAACAGACCAATATTCCTAATTTACATCTATGCAAAAGTGTTAACAAAATAATGGCCAATAGAATAAAAAAGAATATAAAACGAATAGTTCACCATGACCAAGTGATATTCATACCAGAGATGCAGGGATGGTTCGACATATGAAAAACCATTGTATTATTCACCACGTTGACATGAAACACTATAGAAACCACAAAATAGTATCAATAAATGCAGAAAAGGCATTCTACGGGACACTGAAAGAGGTAGAAATGGAAGGAAAATTCCTCAATATAATACAAGCTATATATGAAAAACTATCAGCTAATGTGGTAGTTAATGGAGAAAAGATGAACACAATCCCAGTGAAAAAGGGGACCAGACAAGAATGTCCCTTGTGCTTACTTTTATTTATCATTATACTGGAGATCTTAGCTAACAACTTATGGCAAAGAAAAGACATCAAATGTATTCACCTGGGGAAGGAAGAGGTGAAGTAATCTTTATTTGCAGATGATATGATTTTATATATGGAAATACTGGAAGCAATAGAGGAGTATTGCAGAATGGCAGGATTCAAGATCAACAAACAGAAGTCTATTGGACTGTTAGACACATTGGACAAAAGCATGGAAGAGAGAATAAAAAGGTGGTACTCTTAACAATAGTCAAGCACAAATTGAAATATCTAAGGCTATACCTGATTAAAAAAAAACTAAAGATTTGTACAAGGAAAATTACGGAATACTATTATAAGAAACCAAGAGTAACCTCCAAAATGGAAGAATATCCCATGCTCATGAATAACAAGACTCAATATAGTTAGAATGTCAGTTCTGTCCTAAGCACTATATTATTCTAATGCTATCCTAATACAAATACCACCATCTTTCTTCAAAGCACTGGAAAAACTGATTACCAACTTCATATAGAGAGGAAAGAATCCCAGAATTAGCAGAGAACTCCTTAAGAAGGACAGAATGGAAGGGCTTGCTTTACCTGATTTTGTCACCTATTATAGAGCTACAGTGATCAAAAATGTGTGGTATTGGTATAATGACAGATACTCAGATCAATGGAAAATTCCAGAAGTAAAATTATTAGTATACAGAAAACTGATCTTTGATTAGGGCACAAAAATTTCAAACGGGAAGCAGATATCCACTTCAAGAAGTGGCACTGAAAAAATTGGATACCTACCTGTAGATAAATGAAGCAAGACCTTATCTCACTCCATGCACAAGAATAACCTCCAGGTGGATCACAGGCCTTTAGGTAGAACCACAAACTATTAGGGCCATCAATGAGGGAATTGGGATAAACCTGATAATTTGGCAGAGGGAATATATAGGTTATCTGAAATAGGGAAGGACACAGAGGAGGCACCAATTGACAAGTGGGATATACTGAAGACCAAACACCTGTGTACATGGAAAGAATTCACCAAGAGAATGATAAGAGAATCTATGGACTGGGAAAACATCTTCAGCAATCATACATCAGACAAAGGCCTTATTACTAAAATCTGTGGTACTCTGCTAGCGTACAAAAAGAAAAAAAAACCTATTTGTTCACTGAGGGGGTGGGCAAAGGACCTGAACAAACATCTCACAAGATCAGAAATCTGAATGGTTAATAAATATATGACAAAATGTTCCTGATCATTAGTCATGAGAGAAATACAAATTAAAACAGCCATGAGGTACCACCTAACACCCTCAAAGATAGACCAATTCAAAAAATCAGAAAGTAGCAAGTGTTGGAGAGGATGTGGTAAGATAAGAACTTTCATCCACTGCTGGTGGTCATGTGAGTATGTGCATTTATTATGGAAATTCTTTTGACAGTATCTCAAACAGATGGATATCGAGCTACCAAATGACCCAGTAGACTGCACCCCCATCTCCCTTACTGGGCACATACCCAGAAGAGACAATAAACAAACCACGGCCAGTCATCTGTGCTCCAATGTTCATTGCAGCATAGTTCACAATTGCAAGGAGTTGGAAACAATCCATATTTTCATCAACTGATAAATAGATTAAAAATCTGTGGTATATAGATACAATGAAGTATGCATCCCTAAAAAGCATGAAGCACATCATCACATGGGAAGAACTGGAGGAAATTATGATACAAATATGACAAGTACAACATAAGTATGCTGAGGTAAGCTTTAAAATGCAAAGTGGACATAGGGGTAAAGTTACCATATACATACCTTCCTGGGATGAGGTGCAGGTACTATGGCAGGGGCCAGACTCAATCCAGGGACTCCTCTGGCAGCCAACTTAAAAGAAATGGAAAAGAAGGGGGGGAAAGACATGCGTAGCAGGGGAAAGGTGCACTAACCCACCCAAGGGAAGTGTGTTGTTTATATCCCCCCAGGAGAGGGAGAGATGAACCAAACTTCAACCCGGTGTGACAAAACATGAGTGCAATATACCAGCATGAAGCAGGGAAACAACAGAAAGGCCTATAAGGCCATCCCCAATCCTAGCTACATGGACATCCACCCTCCCCTCTCAGAAGAATGCGCTACAAAGGACAGCAATGAAGCTACAGCTCAGGGAGAGGGGAGCATCTGATCAGAGCACACAGGAGCAAACAATGAGGGAAGGAGAGAGAGAGGAACACATCCTGGCCCACTAAGCTTTGAGAACCATATTTCTGCTCAGGCAACCAATGTATAGAGATCACCATAGGGCTGGCCCCACAGAAAGATAGGATGTCCTGCACTGACCCATAGTGCTATGAGGGACAACACTGGAGGCATAGGGGGAATTGAGTTTGATCTGACCCCACCACACCAGGGCAAAACACTATGGGCAATATAGCAGCAAGGGGAGCAAAACGGTGAAAGCCCTGGGGAATACCAAAAATAAACTTTGGAGGCAGGGTGTGGCACCCCATCAGAACCGACCAGAAAAAAATGCCTAAAGGTCAACAAATAGACGAGGAACTACTTATAGGTTTTTCTTTTCTTTGTCATTATTTTCTTTTTGTTGTTTGGATCTCCACTTTTGCTTTGTTATGTCTTTTTTGTGCCTAGTATTGCCTGCATGGCTATGTAGATAAGATAGGAGAGATAAACTATCTGGTAGAGAATAACAGTAGGATAAGGGGAGGGGTATATGGGAGAAGGGAGGCAGGGAAAGGAAGTCTACCCCAGGGACAAGGGAATAACAAGTGATTTCTAATTGATGGCGAGGAGGGTGTAGGGCTTGATCAAGGGCAATGTAATGGAGAGGAATTACTAAAAGTGGATTGAAGGCAGAACATTATAGAGGAAAGTAAAACGAAATTGAGGAAAGAGCTAGGAGGCAAAGGGCATTTAGAGAGGTCTTAAAGGCATGTACATATGTCAATATATTTTATAAATGATAGGGAAATAAATCTATGTACATCTATTTCTATGCTAAGCTTCAAGGCAGTAGATGGACATTGGGCCTCTACTCAAGGACTCCCTCTATGCAAGAACACTTTGTTCTAATAACCTGGCATTTGGTAATGCTCGGTTTCCCAACACAATTACTGAAGACAAAATGGGTACATAGCAAATGTGGAGAAGAAAGTTGATGATGCCCGGTTATCAAAGGATGTCGTATCTGGCATCTTGAAGGCTTGTAGACAAAAAAGTGGCCGTCTAGCTGAGAAGTAACAATGTCCACACAGAAGAAGTACACCAGCCTGTGTGATCATGAGTTGTCTAGGGTATCAGGTATCAAAGACCCAGAACAAAAAATCATATCATTGTAGATGATGGGGAGTGTAGAGTGGAGACCCTAAACCTCTATGTAGACAATTGGACATCCCCTTAAAGAAGAACCACATGAAAGAGATTAGGTGGTTAGGGTGCAGTATAGCACTGATGTAACATACAACTTTCATCTAGTTTTTTAATGCTTCCCCTCCCCCAACCCTATCATTTCCCAATTCTGCTTAAAAATCTGGCTAGACCAGAGGATGTACATGGGTACAGATAAGATCTAGAAACAGGAAATCCAAGACAGATAAACCCCTCAGCATCAATAATGAAAATGGTGATAGCAGGTGGGAGGAGAAAGGGGAAGCCAATCACAATGATCCACAGATAACCCCCACTTGGGGGGATGGACAACAGAAAGGGTGTCATTGATCAGTGTAAGACATGAAATAATAATAGTAATTTATAATTTATCAAGTGTTTGTGAGGGATTAAGAGGGGAGGGAGGGGGGGAATGAGTAGCTGATATTAAGGGTTCAAGTAGAAAGTATTGAAAAATGTATAAAAGTGTTTAACATAATGTACATCTATATGTATTTTGAAAAGAGTCAAATGAGTTCCCAATAAAGTGATTTTTAAAAAAGAACAGAATTTTTTAAAAGAAAATTTATGCTCAAACTGTGGTTTTTGTGACATTAAAAACATGAGTAAATAAGAAAAGAATATGCCTATGAGTTTAACAGAATCTTGTTTACAAATAAAGGCATTTTATGGTTATCTTTTAATAGTCACCTGGAGAAGCTGGGGTATTAGTGAACAGAGGGGACTGAAGGAGATAAAATAATATTAATAATTACTTTAAAATAATTTTAATTCTTACTACCAAAAAGGAGTGAAATTAAAATAAAATCAGTAATAAACATGATAAGTAAATGGAATGATATATATAATTAATGACTTACATACAACTATGCATTGATAGGTAGGCTGCCCACTTGCAAAACAGCAATCAAGGAACAATAAGAACTTCTGTCATGTGGTACATTTATGACCATTCTATATATTTAGCGCTGTTCTTTAGGTCATCTGTCCACTTCTTTCTTTTCTATCCTATTCTGGATTCCCTATCCATCTCTATCCTGTCTTTTTTATTAGGGACCTAACTTCCAATATTCATCGCTTTCACCAGAATATTATTGGCTGTGTGACTTACCCTTAACCACCTTTTCATTGCAGGAGTAGGATCTCATTCATTTAGAAGTACTCCAAATAGACTCGATGTGACTGAGATCATGGAAACAGCCAAGAACCACCTGCTGTTTTTACATTATTTTCTGTTGCATTCAAATGAGCAACCATCTAAAAGAGGCATCAACTAACTCCACATGCAAGAAGTATACCAGTCTCTGTGATAGCTAAAGAGAACAAGGGGAAAAAATCCAAATATGATGAAGGTAAAGGTATTGTGGGATGCAAAAAAGGGTTTTCTCCAGGTTGTCTGCCCCAAATATATGTCAAACCAAAGAAGCTGCTTGTTACACATGGTAAATGATTGTACACTTGGAAGTCAATGCATGCTGTTTAAAGGTTAATCTTCCAGAGGGTTATCAGTCATCTAGAGCAGGGGTGCGTAAAACATTTATCGCAATCTACTAGGTGATTGCGAATGTAGTGTGGGCAGATCAGATCGTATGGCATTAAAAAAATTGACTTAAGTCTATCATCAATCCCGTCACTTAATTGATATACAGCACAGTTGAACAGATGCAATCTTAGGTGTCCAAAAACATGTGCAAACAACTGCCTTAAGTGCAGCAAAATTGACAAGATGAGTTACTGCCAACTTTTAGACCTTGGGTATTTTTCTTTCTCACATGTAAGAAAGGTATTAAAATGAGTGGGGGAGGTGGACCAAGTCAGAAGGCAAACACGTATCACTTTTATATGAAATGGGAGATTCTGACACTCTAAGTCGACATTCAGCTGAGGTCCAGACCACATGAAAAGTTCTGGAACTTTCTCAGAGGGAAAGTACCCTAACATGAGAAAATGTGCTACTTCCTTGACTGCATTATTCAGCTATACATGTTTATGTGAGTCAGACTTTTCCCACCTAAAGTCCAAGTACCATTCCATCATGACAGATGATAATTTGGAAGTGTGCTTGAGGCAGGGTGTCAGCAGTTACCGTCTGACCTATCTGTTGTTGGTTCATTCCATTCAGTGCAAGTCTTCAGAGTGAACTCAGGGAATGACAAAACATGTACATAATGGTGTTGTTTTGTACAATATGGCCTCATGTGGTTATGCAAGGTACATATACATTGCACATATAAATAATTCTCAATGCATTTATGAATAAATGTAATAAATAAAAATAATGTTTTGCATTTTTGTAACTGGTAGATAATTTTGACTTGATCATTTTATAAGTAGCTCACATACTGGAAAAAGTGTGAGCACCCCTCCTGTAAGGACTAATTTACCTTCTCCATGGTATTTGCGTTTAGCTCTTCACCTTACTCTGCTCTTCTTTCTCTTTCTGTTTGAAAACTATATCTTTCTTGTCCATTTATTTGGTTTCATTCTTGAGTTGTTCCAAGGGCTTCTTCTTGCCACCTTAAAAGCCCACCTGTCACCCTTCCCCAGACCTGCCACCCCAAAGCAGAGCTCCCATCCCCCATCTCTTCTATGCCTAGATTACTGAAAGCCATAGTATTTTCATTTGCCTCAGACGCATATGAAAGCTGGACTGGAGCTTCTCAAGAAAACTAAAGAAGAATTGATGTATTTGAATTTGATACTGGCAAAGAATATTAAAAGTACTATGGGCTGCTAGAAAACAGATAAATCTGTCTTGTGAGTGGACAATCAGAATACTCCTTTGAAATGAGGATGGTGAGACTTCATTTTATATACTTGGACATGTTATCAGGAGAGACACACCCTGGGAAAAGGACATCATGATGATCAGCTAAAAAGATCAAAAGTCTCAACAAGATGGATTGACACTGTGGCTGCAAAATAAGTTCATGTCCAACAATTGTGAGGATGATGCAAATCCAGGCAGTATTACTATCTGCTATATGTAGGGTCAATATGAGTCTGAACTGATACAGCAGCAAAAATATAATATAAATGCAATTACACAGTATGTAGTATTTGATGATTGACTTTTTCACTCTTGTGCTATAATACCTTTAAACTTCATCCAAGTAGTCATATATCAGTATTTCATTCTGTCTTATTACTGAAGACTATTTCCTTGTATGGGTATACTAAAGTTTGTCTACTCATTGAGATGTAGCTAATTAATATGACCTTCTAGCCACAATCCCTTATGTGAAATATTCTAGCTTTGGTGCCTGTATTTATAATCCCATTTTGGAGGGAGTTCTCTGTCATGCTAATAGACAGGGATTAAGATAGGATATATTTTTTCAGAGTTTCCACCTTATCAGAGGAGGTTAACCAACTCACCACCCTTTGTTTCCTTGGAGGTATGGTTTGCTGAAAGATAAAAACCACACATCTATTAAAACCATTGTTCTGAGCATAATAGCCATCTCAGAAACACCAAGAGAAATCCTAGGATCATGCAAGAAGGAAAGCCATTGTTGGAGCAAGTTCAAGATCTCTGTCTGAAGTGGCAGAGGCCAAGACCATAGGCTATAGCATAGACACCATATGACAGAGCAAGGAAGCCAGGCTAAGACCAGAAGTTGAGGCAAAGAGATCATGAGACAAAATAGAGAAGCAAAACTGAGACTATGGTACTGTGAGTCAAAGGAACAGCCTGGCTTTATGTCCCCAAAGAGCAGAAGCCAATGGACCATGTGGCTGAGAGGAATAGAGAGACTTAGTTATTAGATGAATAGAGGTGATACTGTGGACCTATAACTGTATTGTTTCTTCTGATCCTGGATTGTGGTAACCTCTTCATTTCTGTAATGAATCCTACTAATTGTGAGTATTGTCTCCGAATTCTATGTGACCACTGCAAGGTATTACAAAACTAGTCTAGGATTAGAGTGCCATGGAATGAAATCTTGGTGTCAGAATAAATCAAATGGAGGGCACAGACATGTGAGACCTCTGCCTCATGACAATGTGGAAGCCAGAGGAGGCAGAATATGGCCTCAGTGCCTTTGGATAACTAATCACCCCTTGAAACATATGAGTTTTGGCTGAGCCCTGGTGACGTAGTGGTTGTGCGTGGGACTGCGGCCCACTGGGACAGAGGTTCAATTCCAGCAGTGGGGCTGGGCCTCCTACTCCCACCGTCAGAGAACAGTGATGTCAAAAAAAAAAAAAGTAAGTAAATGTTAAATATATATATATATATATATATATATATATATATATATGAAGGGCTGAGCCCCGGTGGCTTAGTGGTTGTGCACGGGACTGCGGCCCACTGGGACGGAGGTTCAATTCCAGCAGTGGGGCTGGGCCTCCTACTCCCACCACCGGAGAGCAGTGATGCTCTCCCCTCCCCCCAAAAAAAAAAAATATATATATATATATATATATATATATGGGTTTTTTCTTCTTGATATGATTAAACTATTGAATTGCATAAAATGTGGATTATAGCCAAAAACTGCTAAAAAAGAAAGATATAACTTTTTTCTCACGTTTGATCATTATAAATAAATTTGTTATAAACTTTTGTAAGCAGTTTTATGTGAACATTCATACACAGGTTTTGTGTGAACTTAAATTTTTATTTCTCTGAGATAAATACCCAAGAGCATAATTGCTGGAATGTACGGTAATCGTATATTTAACTTTCTATAGTGGCTGTTCCATTTTATCTCCCCACCACCAAAATATGTGTGATCCAGTTTTTCTACATGGTTTCCAGCACTTGGTGTTCTCACTATTAAAAAAAAAAAGGTTAGCCAGTCTGATAAGTATATAGGGATATCCTATTTTTAATAGTTTTATGGGCATATACATCATATATCATATAATTCAATTGTTCATTAATATTAGGAAGAGATGTGTAATCATCTCTGCAATTAATTTCAGAATATTTTCTTCTTGTACTCACTGTTACCTCCCTATTTCCCCTAATCCGCCCCTGCAGTGCCTTTAGGCCATTATCAATCCAGTTACTGTTTCTATAGATATACCTATCCTGGATTTCATATACAGAAAATCATCAACCACAATGATTAGAGAAATATAGGAAAGTATCAATCAGCATTTTACTAAGATGGCGCCAATGCAAAGAAGGAAACCCCTGCCCCTAGCAAATTGGAAACCAAACAAAGGCATCAAAGGCCAAGAAGACTGTCCTGAAATATATACACAGCCACACACACACCAAAAGATCTGCCCCTCACCTACTTTCTGGCAGCCCAAGTACCCAAGGCTAAGAAGACAGCTCTAAATCCCTCAGAAGAACACCCTCAGGAAAAATTAGCTTGAACACTATGCCAAGCTTCCCCTAGAGCACAGAGCCCTCATGAAAACTATCAAAGATAACAACACACTTGTATTCAATACCAGAAACACCAGATCAAATAGACTGTGAGGAAGCCTATGACACTGATGTACTCAAGGTCAACACCTGGATCAGGCCTGATGGTGATAAGTTATATGTTTGACGGATTCCTGACTATGAGACTTTAAATGTTGCTGGCTGAGCCCTGATCCCCGAATGCTGCCTGCCCTCAGCAGACTCTTCATGTTGACTTCCAGGGCTGGACAGGAGCCTGTTACTGAGGTAAGCCACCTGCACTTTTCTAGGACAGGGCGGGGTTGGAGGCAGGGAGATGGGGGACCTTCCTTGCTGTTCTCCCTTGATACCCTTTCACCCTCTCCCTAAGGAGATCCTGCCCCTGCCTGGCTGTTGGGGTTCAGTAGTTGCCTGGGGTCTTGTTCTGGCATGCTGGGATGGTGTGAGTTCCAGCTAAGAGGTTTGCTGTGAGCAGCTTTGATCCCTGGATAGTTGCTGAGGAAGGGGCGGGAGGGAAGGCAGTTTTATCATTCTTAGTCCAGATATTGTGACATTTGTGCAGCAATGATCTTGTCAATAAAGTGAACACTTTTATAAAAAAGTGCCTGACAAATACACCTTAGAACCTGTGGCTGTAGAACTGCGATCTTTGCTATGCAAGGATGTTCTCTACCTGAAGGACTGTGTGGGCCCAGAAGTGGAGAAAGCCTGTGCTGATCCAGCTGCTGGTTCTCTCATCCTGTTGGAGAGCCTCCGCTTTCATGTAGCTAAAAAAGGAAAGGGGAAAGATGCTTCTGGGAACAAAGTTAAAGCCAAGACAGCTGATGCATAAGCTTTCCAGGCTTCCCTTTCCAAGCTAGGAGATGTCTATGTCAATGATGCTTTTGGCACTGCCCATAGAGCTCACAGTTCCATGGTGGGAGTGAATCTGCCACAGAAGGCTGGTGGTTTCTTGATGAAATAGGAGCTGAATTACTTTGCCTGAGCCTTGGAGAGCCCTGAGAAACCCTTCCTGGCTTTCCTGGGCAGAGCTAAAGTTGCAGATAAGATCCAATTGATCAATAATATGCTGGGCAAAATTAGTGAGATGATTATTGGCAGTAGAGTGGTTTTTACTTTCCTTAAAGTGCTCAATAGCATGGAGATTGGTACTTCTCTGCTTGATGCAGAGGGAGCAAAGGTTGTCAAGGACCGAATGGCCAAAGTGGAGAAGAATGGTGTGAAGATCACCTTACCTGTTGACTTTGTCATTGCTGACAAGTTTGATGAGAATTTCAAGACTAGCCAAGCCACTGTGGCCTCCGGCATACCTACTGCCTGGATGGTCTTGGACTGTGGTCCCCAGAGCGGCAAGAAGTATGCTGAGGCTGTTGGTCAAGCTAAGCAGATTGTGTGGAATGGGCCTGTGGGGGTATTTGGATGGGAAGATTTTGCCTGGAGAACTAAAACTCTCATGCCACTTCCAGGGGCTGCATCACCATCATGGGTGGTGGAGACATTGCCACTTACTGTGCCACGTGAGCACTGGGGGTGGTGCTAGTCTGGAGCTGCTGGCATAAAGTAAAGTCCTTCCTGGGGTGGATGCTCTCAGCAATGTTTAGTGTTCTCCTGCCGTTGGTTCCTGTGCCGTCCTGAGTGCTTTCTTTCATAGTTTCATAGTTTCACTTGGTATTAGTGAAAATCTTCTCCCGTGTCAAGATTCAGCCAGTGGCCAAGAGATGAAGCACCAGGAAACCAAAACTGGTTCTCTGAAACTCAACTCTTCTTCACCACATCTTGCATTTTCCTGCATTGTTCAATCCCCGTTTAAATTTGTAGTGGCTAATCCATTGTGCATTCTAGGAGTATATTTATATACCCCTAGCAAAATCAGAATCATCCAAGTGGAGTTGAGCTGACTAATTTTAAATATAAACTTTTTAAATCCTTGCAAAAAATTAAATATCTACAGCATATTCATCCAAATACAAAAAATTAACATTCTTTTCAAGCCCACATGGCACAAATTCAAAGATTGAACATATGATGGGTTGAAGGGGAATTTACATAGATTTAAGCATATTGATATCATACAGGCCTCTCTCTCTGACCACTGTGTCATAAGGCTGGAAATCAATGAAAGGAAGATGAAGAAAACAAGAACAAATAATTGGAGGTTGAATGACTCTCTATTGCAAAAGGTCCAGGTCAGAGAAATTAGGAAATTTCTAGAAGTCAAAGAGAATGAAAATATGACATTCCAGCTGAGCTCTAGTGACACAGCCCACACAGTTGATGGTTCAAAACCAGCAGCAGCTCTCCAGAAGCAAGGCTGGGCTTCCTACTCCCACTAGGGTAGTGATGCAAAAGAAAAAGAAAAAAGAAAGAAAGAAAGAAAGCATTACATTCCAAAACTTATGGGACACAGCAAAGGCAGTGATAAGAGGAAGTTTCATACATACCTGAAAAAGGAAGAGTCTCATAAATTATATGCTAGCACACATTTGAAACTACTTAGCAGATTCAGCAGGACAATTCTACTAGTAGCAAAAGAAAAGAAATAATAAAAATCAAGGTTGAGATTCAGGAGAGGAAAAATAAAAAAACAATGTAAAAATTAATGCTGCTAAAAGTTCTTTGAAAGGATAAACAGAATCAACAAATCACTGGCAAACTTAACCAAACAAAGGTGGGAACAAATTTAAATAGCAAGACTGAGGGGTGAAAGAGGGTGTATTACAACAGACCAAAATGAAATTAAAAGGATAATTACTCAGTACTACAAAGGACTGTACTCCAATGAACTCAACAACTTGGAAGACATGGACATATTCTTGGAAAAACAGTCTCTCCCTAGATTATCCCTGATGAACATCAAGAATCTCAACAGACCGATAATAATAGAAGAAATAGTCAAGGTTGTCAAGGGATTCCCAACAAAAAAATCCGCTGGACCAGATGACTTCACAGGAGAATTTTACCAAGCATTCAGGGAAAAACTGACACCAATTCTACACAAACTCTTCTAAAACATAGAAAAATATGGCAGACTCCAGAACTCCTACTATGAAGCTAGTAAAACATTGATATTGAAACAAGGCAAGGATCCCCCAAGTATCGAGAGCTACAGACCAATATCTCTAATGAGCATTGATGCAAAAATTCTTTCTTTTTTTTGGGCATCACTGCCCTCAGGTGGTAGAAGTAGGAGGTCCAGCCTTTGCTCCGTGGAGCCGGAATCGAACCTCTATCCCAGTGGGCCACAGTCCTGCGCACAACCACTATGCCACCAGGGCTCAGCCCTGATGCAAAAATTCTTAATAAAATACTGACCAATAGAATATAAAAGTATATCAAATAATTCACATTACTAAGTGGAGTTCATACCCGGAATGCAGGGATGGATCAGCACATTAAAGACAATTAGTATCATTCGCCACAATGACATAAAAAAAAAACACTATAAGAACCATATGATAATATCAATGGATGCGGAAAAGGCATTCAACAACACCCAACATCAATTCCTGTTTAAGATACTCGAGAAAATAGGAATGGAAGGAAAATTCGTCAAAACAATACAAGCTATATATGAAAAACCAATAGCCAACCTGGTAATCAATCGTAAAAAGACGAACACAATTCCACTGAAAAAGTGAACCAGACAAGGTCCCCACTCTTATTTAATATCATACTGGGCATTTTGACAGCATACCGCAGAGAAAAGACATCAATGGTATTCCCCTGGAGATGGAAAAGGTGAAACTATCATTTGCAGATGATATTATTTTATATATGAAAAATCCCAAAAGCTCCACAAGGGGAGTACTAGAAGCAGTAGAGAAATATGGCAGAGTGACAGGATATAAGATCAACAATTAGAAGTCTATTGGACTGCTATACACATAGGATAAGACCACAGAAGAGGAGATAAAAAAGTGGTATCCTTCACAATAGCCAAGCACAAATACAAATATCTAGGGATATACCTGACTAAAAGAACAAAATATCTATATGACAAAAATTACAGAACAAAGAACACTATTACAAGAAACCAAGAATGACCTCAGCAAATGGAAGAATAGCCCATGCTCATGGATCAGAAGACTCAATACAGTAAAGATGTCAGTTGTATCCAAGGCACTATATAAGTTTAATGCAATTTTGATACAATTACCCTGATCTTTCCTCAAAGAAATGGAAAAATTGATTACCAACTTCATATGGAGAGGGAAAAAGCCAAGAATTAGCAGAGAACTCAAGAAGGACACAGCAGAAGGGCTTGCTTTACCTGACTTTAACACATTTTATACAGCCACAGTGGTCAAAACCACATGGTATTGGTATAATGATATATACTCAGACGGATGGAAAAGAGCTGAAAAGCCAGAAATAAAATCATCAACATACACACAACTGATTTTTGATAAGGGCCCCCAAAATATCACATGGGAAGCAGATGTCTTGTTCAACAAGTGATGCTGGAAAAAAATGGATATTTATTGCAGAAAAATGAACCAAGACCCTTACTTCACTCCATGCACAAAAATAAACTCAAAGTGAACAACAAACCGCGAGGTAAAACCCCAAACTGTTTGGATCATCAATAAAGAAATTGGAACCAATCGGAGAACTTTAGCACAGGGACTACATAGGCTATCAGAAATACGGAAGGACACAAACACAGAGGAGGCACAAATTGACAAGTGGGATATACAGAAGACCAAACACCTGTGCACATAGATAGAATTCACCAAGAGAGTAATAAGAGAGTCCATGGATTGGGAAAACATCTTTTGCAATACACATCAGACAAAGGCTCATTACGAAAATCTTCAATACCCTGGTAGTTTCCAGAAAGAAAAAAAACTAACTGCTCACTGAGGAGGTGGGCAAAGGACCTGAACAGAAGTTTCACAGAGGCAGAAATCTGAATGGCCACTAAGCGTATGAGAAAATGCTCTCAAACATTATCCATAAGAGAAATGCAAATCAAAACAACAATGGGATTCCACCTAACACCCTCAAAGATAGCCCAGTTCAAAAAATCAGAAAGTGACAAGTGTTGGAGGGGTTGTGGGGAAACAGGGAGTCTCATCTACTGCTGCTGGACCTGTATGTATGTAGAGCCACTCTGAAAATCCACATTTAAAATAGATGAAAATTGAGCTATCATATGACCCAGCAATCCCCCTAGTGGGCATATACCCAGAAGAGGCAAAAAGCAAACCATGGCCAGATATTTGTGCCCCAGTGTTCATCACAGCACAGTTCACAATTACAAGGAGTTGGAAACAAGTCAAGTTTCTATCAACTGACGAATGGATTAAAAAGCTGTGATACATATATACAGTAGAGTACTACACATCACTGAAAAGCATGAAGCACATTGCCGTATGGGAAGAACTGGAGGAAATTATGCTAAGTGAAGTAAGCCAAGCGCAAAAAAACAAGTACAACATGAGTCTACCGAGGTAAGCTTAAAAAAATGCAAAAGGGGGCCTAGGGAAAAAGCTACTGTATAATTGCTTGTAACTACTTCTAAGGGCTGGAAGCCAAGGAAACAGTAGCAGGAAGCCTTTCATGTTCATGTGCTAGGGTTTTCAAGACAGTTGAGAGCTGTTGTGAAGCCCATGCGTGACACATTTATAAAACAGTGGTGGCTTCATCCCTGCCCCGAACCATCTTGTAAAACAGGAGATAAAGGATCCTCAGAGAGTAAGTGAAGTAGTCTAATGGTTAGGAATGGGCCTGGAGGAATGATCATCTGGGGCACCCAGAATTGTATGTACAAGCAGATGGGAGCTTTCTCAGAAACCAGACCTATTGTTTAGCACATGGAGCTCTAATCCCAACTCCAGCCCAAAGTTCCTCAGATTTGCTCTCAATTCAAAGCAGTAGCTCAGTTGGGATATGAGGGGCACAAAGGACTGTGGACAAGTCCTTCCCTAGTGTAAGAGAAACCCCTCTCATAGAGCTGCTCCAGCATCTTTGGTTGATTTTTTAATTTTAATATTCAATATGGATTCAGAAGAACAAAGTCAGATGGCAATCAACTGTAAAAATGCTTTAAGCAAATAACCTAGTCTTTTTACATTTTGGTATAAGGCTATGAGCATTCTAAGTTTGTAAAACAAGATAACGCAAATGCAAGAGGAAAATAAATTACTTATACTAATTGGTCGGTAAAGAAAAAAATCAATCATAAATAAAGCAAAAAATATTTTAAGCCGAAACAATTTTAAAATGCGTCAAAAGAGAAATCAATTAAGGTGTTACATTTTAACCTAACTGCAACTGCCATAATCGATTTTACAATGTTCTCGGTCTGATAGGAAGACTACTCCTATCCCTGGACTATGTTTAAAGGGGGTTCATTGGAGGCTTAATGCATGTGGGAATGCTGAAAATCGAGTTTGGGCTTCCACTGTCATTCATAGCCTTCAACAAACTCGATGTTCAGAATTTAAGCTCTGATACCATTTCTTCAGATTTGGATTTTATTATTTACAGTCCTTGGATCACACAGGCTGTTTTGCTTCTTACATATGAACTTAGTGGACACCTCACTTATATGGTGGCTTGTTGGAAAACAAAACTTTAAGACCCTACAATCTATTCTTTTTTTTAAAAAATCATTTTACTGGGAGCTCATACAACTCTTTTCACAGTCAATATATGCATCTATTGTATGCAAACCACATTTATACATTCATTGCCATCATCATTCTCGAAACATTTTCCTTCTACTTAAGCCTTTGATATTAACTCCTCATACTTCCCCTCCCTCCCTACTCCCCTTCCCTCATGAACCCTTGATAATATATAAATTATTATTATTTTGTCTTATCACACACTGGCCAATATCTCCCTTCACCCATTTCCCTGTTGTCCATACCCCAGGGAGGAGTTTATATGTAAATCCTTGCAATTTGCTCCTCCTTTCTACTCCACCTTCCCTCCACCCTCCCGCTATCACCACTCTCACCACTGGTTCTAAAGGAATCATCTGTCCTGAATCTCCCATGTTTCCACTTCCTATCTGTACTAGTGTACATACCTTGGTCTAGCCAGATTTGTAAGGTAGACTTGGGATCATGATAGTGGGTGAGAGGAAGCATTTGAGAACTAGAGTAAAGTTGGAAATTTCATTGGCTCGTCTCCTCTCTGGGAACCTTCTGTAAGGGGATGCCGCTTCACTTACCAATGGACTTTGGGTCCCCAATCTGTATTCCCCCTCTTTTATAATGATATAATTTTTAGTTCTTTGATGCCTGATACCTGATCCCTTCGACACCTCGTGGTCACACAGGTTGCTTTGCTTCTTC
Source organism: Nesogale talazaci (assembly GCA_004026705.1). Classification (NCBI taxonomy): domain Eukaryota; kingdom Metazoa; phylum Chordata; class Mammalia; order Afrosoricida; family Tenrecidae; genus Nesogale; species Nesogale talazaci. The sequence goes on along the minus strand of PVJH01004092.1, from coordinate 19,358 downwards.
CATGTGGGCTTTGTTGCTTCTGAGCTAGATGACAGCTTGTTTACCTTCAAGGCTTTGAGACCCCAGATGCTATTTCTTTTGATAGCTGGGCACCATCAGCTTTCTTCACCACATTTGCTTATGCACACATTTATCTTCAGCAATCATGTCTGGGTTGCTGAATTAATTAATTAATTAAATGGAATGCCAATTTAATAGAACAAGTGTTCTTGAATTGAGGACTCTATTCTTTATGTTGCCAGGCATCATCTGCTTTCTTCATCACACTTTGCTATAGCACTTAGATTTTCAGTGCTCTCTTCATGAAGGCAAGCATTGAGCAGGGCAAGGCATAGGGAATAATTGTTGTCAGATTGGGGCTAGAATTAAGTGCAATCACAAAATCCATCCATATCACTATGTTTTGTGTATGTCTCTGATTAACTTTAGAGACATCATTATCATTTTTTTGGGGGGGGGCATCACTGCTCTCCGGCGGTGGGAGTAGGAGGCCCAGCCTCACAGCTGGAATTGAACCTCCATCCCAATGGGCCGCAGTCCCACGCACAACCACTACGCCACCAGGGCTCAGCCCGACATTATTATCATTTAATGAGAACATTCTGAATCATCTCCCTGGGGCATAAAGTAATTCTATTGATAGTGCCATTAGTGTAGCCAATGATATGTAATTGAAAATATTGTTAAGAAAAGGAAATTCCGGGGCTGAGCCCCGGTGGCGTAGTGGTTGTGCGCGGGACTGCGGCCCACTGGGACGGAGGTTCAATTCCAGCAGTGGGGCTGGGCCTCCTACTCTCACCACTGGAGAGCAATGATGTCCCAAAAAAAAAAAAAAAAGAATATTAAAAGAAAAGGAAATTCCGGAGAGCAGTGATGCCAAAAAGAAAAAAAAAGAAAAGGAAATTATACAAGTATAGGCCACCTTCATACCGCACTATATGGACTGTTAACTTGTACAGATTAAATTCCTAAGTCTATAGACACTACACAAACCACGGGATTGTGATAGGGACAAACTGCCAATAATACTCATTCACAAAGGCAAAACTAGTCTACCAGCTTAATACATGTCATAGGAAAGCAAGGAGAGCATCAAAATAGATTTATTGTAGTACTGGGCCACCATTGATTGGGCACTTTCAATGCAGATGATCTAGACCAAAGTTCAATGACTGCTAATTCTATAATGTTGGGATAGCAATAATCTGCTTCTTCTCACAACTAGGGCATGTCTGCCCAAGGGAGTATATTGGTTTTTGAAAAAAAAAAAAAAAAAAAACCTGATACAGGGGGCTGAGCCCTGGTGGCGTAGTGGTTGTGCGCGGGACTGCAGCCCACTGGGATGGAGGTTCAATTCCAGCAGTGGAGCTGGGCCTCCAACTTCCACCACCAGAGAGCAGTGCTGCCCCCCCCCAAAAAAAAAAAAAGACCTGATACAGGTGAGTTAGAGGTAAAGCCAGTTCACTTAGTGGGGCTTCTATATCCTATCCTTTCCTTGTGGCCTATGAAGGATGTCATGCACTTTGCTCAAAAGAACAGTCCAAAGTCCCAGTAGTCTATAGCGCATGGTTTGGATTACCAAAGGCAGGATAGAAACTAGATAAAAAGTATCAGATTAGGAACATAGTAGTGACTGTGTTCTCCCCTTGGATTCTATCTATGCATTTTAAGCATATTTTCCCACTGGGAGATTGCTTCACCCAGTTTGCCAACCAGCAGAAGTATATTCCTGTTCTTTGAGACATGTTCTCTCCCCACATCTTAACTGAAAGTTTCAGTAAGGTTTGCTTATCACTGTTGTATGATTATCTGTTAATTTGGAAAGACCTTACCACAATATTATATGGCAGCAACTGAATGGTCTTCTTCTCCCTTCATCTTCAAAAACTGCCCCCAACTGAGATGAGGTCTCCTCTGTCAAAGCGTTTTTTAAGATGTACGTATAAAGGGAGGTCGCATATGGTTGATGGATATTAGACAGTCTCTCGACTTCATTGCTTGAAAGACTGGGTTAGCAGATTGCATGATCAGAGAGCAGAAATCAGCCTTCTTCTTGATGAATATCCTTATAGTTGTGGACCCATAAAATATTTGTCCTTTTGTTATTTACTAAATTCACTCAGAAATAATAATTTCTAAGAATACATATGAGTAGTATTTCATTGTGTGTATGTACTGGTTTCTATCCATTCTTCTATTGCCTGACATTTGATATTTGAGCAGCTTCCAATTTCTATCTATTGTGAACTGAGCTGAACGTGGGAGAGCAAACATCTGTTTGTGTCAGTCTCATCTCTTTGGCATATATGCTGGGAATAGATATTGCTAGTTCATATGGGATTTCTATTCCCAGTTGTTTTAGGTAGCGTCATATTGCTTTCCACAATGGTTGCACATGGCTACCAGCAGTGTATAAGCATTCCAATTTGTAAAGCCCCTCTCCAGGATTTGTTGTTCTCTGTTTTGTTTTGTTTAAAATTGAGCTATTGTTGTGAGTATAAAGTGATAGCTCATTTTTTTTAAAAATTGCATTGTTAACCATTTGGGTGTACCTTGTGAGTCGTTTCTTCATTTTGTCCTTTGCCCAAATTTTAATTGGATTATTTTCTAATTGATGAGTTGCAGAGCTCTACAGATTTTAAAAATTAGCTTCTTGTTCATTGTGCCACAGCTAAAGATTTTTTTCCCTAACCCATGTGTTTTTGTTTGACTCTTCTGATGAAGTCTTCTGAGGAATATGTGTTTTGTTTTTAATAGATCTCAGTCATTTATCTTTTCTTTTACTGTGCTTCCTTTGCTGTATTTGGTAATCCAAATATGCTATGTAATAGAGCCTATTTTTCTCTCCTAATTTTCTCACTTATGATCCTTATAGCTCTAGAGTTTGCATTAAGGTCTCTAGTCCATCTTGAGTTTTTGTTTTTTATGTGTGTATGGGATGACGAATGGGTCCTATTTAATTTTTCTGCAGATGGAGATCCAATTTTCCAGCACAATATGATGAAGCAGATGTCCTTTTCCTATTTAAAGTGTTTTGGTCCTTTGTCAAAAATAGGTTGCCTGTAGGTGTAGTAGGATACAAGAATAACAAGTAGAAATCAATCAGATTCCTCTTTAGCAGGGAAGAGAGCAAAAAAGAGAAAGACATCAAGGAAACAATACCACTAACAATAGACACGCAAAACCAAATCCTTCAATTGTTTCTAACAATCTTCTTGTGTAGTCCTTGGAGTACTCTCTCTGTAAAATCATATCATCTGCAAATGGCGAGAATTTTGTTTCTTCTTTTCCAAACTGTGTTCCCTTAATTTCTTTTCGTTGCCTAATGTTTCAAGTCTTCCAGCATGATGCACTTGTTTCTTCTCATTTTGAGTCATGCCCCACAAACAAATGAAAGTCCCAAAGGCTTTATTCCCACAAGCGTTGTTCCATCTATGTCAGTATAGTTGATTATATTTTGAGAAGGCAGCTCTTCCTCACTCATATTTTGAGTGCCTTCTGACCTGATGGGCTCATTATCTAACACTATCCCCTACAAAGTTCTACTTCTTTTCATGAAGTTTTCAGGTTTCAGTTTTGTCTATAAGGTTTTCATTGTCTAGTGCCTTCTTTGTTGTCTGTTCTTAGTCTGGAAGCTCTAGTGAAACCTTACCACTTTGGGTGACCCCTGCTAGTAGTATTTGAGATTCTAATGACATAACTTCCAACATCACAGCAAGACACAGCACACCATAATATGACAAAGTAAGAGAAAAATTGTGCTTTATTTCTTTGGTTAAGTTTATTTCTAAGTATTAAATATTTTGTGTGGCTACTGTGAAAGATGTTGCATTCTTTTTTTTTTTTTTTTAGGCATCACTGCCCTCAGGTGGTGGGAGTAGGAGGCCCAGCCTTTGCTCCTGGGAGCCAGAATTGAACCTCCATCCCAGTGGGCCGCAGTCCCGCGCACAACCACTACGCCACCGGGGCTCAGCCCCAATGTTGCATTCTTGATTTCTTTTTCAGAACTCTCTGTTAGTATATGGGAATCAGATTGATTTTTTTCCCGTTAACATTGTTATCTATCCACATTGCCAAATATTTTGATTGTTTCTAACAACTTTTCTGCCAAATCTTTGGAGGTTTCTACATATAAGATCTTATCATCATCAAATAGTGAGAGCTTTTCTGTTTTAATGCTTAGTTGCATTTCTTTGATTAATTTTTGCTCTCTAATGGTTCTGGCTAAGATTTGCAGCATATTATTGAATAGGATTAATGACAGGGTGCGTTCTAAGCTGGGTCCTGACCACTTGAGGAATGCTTTCAAATTTTGCTCATTGACTTAGATATTGGCCATTGACTTTTCATAAAAGTCCTTTAACATGTTGAGAAATTTCTTTTTAAATAAAGTATGTATTATATTTTTAGAGAAGTTTCTTTTCTACTCCTATTTTGTCGAGCTTTTTATTGGGTATCTTTTATGGGTATCTTTTATGCTTCAAGCGATGTGATACAATTTATATTGTTCTTAGTTTTGGCTTTGTTTATGTGGTGGATTACATTGTTCTTCTAATGTTGAACCATCCTTGCATGCCTTGAGCATTTTGTGTGTGTGTGTGTGTGTGTGTGTGTGTGTGTGTATGTAACTGGATTTTACTAGCCGGGATTTTGTTGAGAATTTATGCATCTATATTCACAAAAGATATTTGTCTGTAGTTTTCCATCTGTGTGGTAGCTTTGCCTGGTTTTGGCATGAGGGTTATGATTGCTTCATTAAATGAACTTGGGTATTTTCCATTTTTCTTTACTATTCTGCAATAGTTTATTTATAATTGGTTTCAACTCTTGTCTGAATACCTGGTGAAGCCATCTGATCTTGGTTTTTTGGGTTGGGAGTTTTTCAATGATCTATTTCTTCATTTGGTATTGGCCTGTGGAAATTTCTTACATCTTGGTGTGTTAATATGAGTAGATGTTATGCTTAATAAAAGTTGTTCATTTCACCTAGGTTTTTATATTTGTGGAAATACAGCCTTGTAGTAATGTGCTATTATTTTTATTTCCTTTGCTTCTGCTGTGATATCACCATTTTCATCTCTAACTCTTTTATTTCTCTTCCTTTAATAAGTTTGCTAGTGGATTGTCAATTTAATCCTCTCAAAAAAACAATTTCTTCTTTTTTTTTTTTTTGGTTTTATTCTTGGGTATCATTGTCCTCTGGTGGGAGTAGGAGGCCCAGCCTTGCTCCTGGAGAGCTGCTGCTGGATTTGAACTGCCAACCCAGTGGGCGGCAGTCCCACACACAACCACTACACCACTGGAGCTCTGCCTGAAACAATTTCTTGTCGTATTGATTTTTTTTAATTTTAGTGTTTTTCAATTCATTTATTTCTGTTCTAATATCTATGATTTATTTTCTCCTGCTCATGGAGGTTTTTTCCCCTCTAATTCTACTTGTTGAAGCTCATGTGCTAAAGTGTTGATTTCAGTTTTCCCCTCTTTTTTCACATGTGCAATGATTGTTTTAAATTGTCCTTTGATAATAACATTTGCTGTGTTCCAAAGGTGTATATTATGTTTTCATTCTCATCCCCTGCTCCAAGGAATCTTAGAATGTCACCCTTTGTAGGGTCTTGTTAAATTTTTATGCATGTAATTTTTTGCCCTTTTTAATTCTAGTTTTATGGCACTGTTGTTTGAGAAAATGAAGCACAGAACCTTAATATTTTAAACTTTATTAAGATTTTCTTTGTGACTTTACATGGTCTTTTCTAAAGAATTTTTCATGTGCACTGAAAAAAAAACGTGTATACTGCACTATTGTTAAGTGGAGTGTTCTGTATATTTCTAGGAAGTTGTTAATTTTGTTTCATAGTCCTTTGTGTCTTCATTGAGTTTTGGGAAGAAACTCAATGATCTGTCTTTCCCAATGATCTGTCTTTCCTTGTGACTGGTGTAATTAAAACATACTATTATTGTTGGATAATCTACTTCTCACTTAAGTTCTTTAAGAATTTGTTTTAACAAGTTTCAAGGGTTTTTCGCTGGGTGCATACATGTTTAATATATTATTATATCTTCTTGTCTTATTGTTGTAATCTACTCATTGCCTAATGTCTTTTCCTTTTGTCCATTGTAATATTTATCTTCGGCAAAATCTTTTTAATTGGAGATTAATATGAACACTCCTGCTTTTTGTGTTGTTGTTGTTGTTGTTTGTGTTGGTGATGTCTAACGCTCATGATTTATTTTCACACCCTTATTTATACACCCTAGAAACCACTTCTTTAGAGATGGCCTCACATTTCCTGGGCTACTGGATTTTATATTTTATCTTTTCAGGTACACGGAATTCTTTATAGAGCATATCAGAATTATGCTATTTGCAAATCCTATTAAGGGACCAGGACATTACCTTAAACACACTTGTTGCAAATTGAAGAAACAAAAATACTTCTTTGGACTTTAAGCTGAAACACCCTATTGTGAGAAGAATAAGAAGACTGCTATCCCAAGGTGATGGATTTGAAAGTCAGTGGATTTTGACTCAAATCTCTTGCTTTTGAGATTGACCAGTAATTGGAAACTTATGACTACTGTATACTTTCTATCTTCATACTTTCTTTGCTTTTGCCATTTTTGTTAGTGTTACAGACATACTTTTGCCTTAGTGATTGAAATTTTTTGTCTTTTGTCTAACCCTCATTGCTTTCTTAAACAGTGTTTACAGCTGAGTCCTCGTGGTGCAGTGGTTGTGTGCAGGACTGCGACCCACAGGCTTGACGGTTCAAATCCAGCAGCAGCTCTCCAGGAGCAAGGCTGGACTTCCTACTCCGACCAGAGGGCAGTGATGTGAAGAAAAAAGAAAAGAAAAACAACAGTGTTTACTTAAGATTTTAAGCATTATAAATAAACATTTTATGTATGTTAATCTAATAAGCCTTCTTATATATGTATATTTTCCTTTTCTAAATAGTACTCTAAGGTGGGATGAAGTTAGGACTTTCCCACAACAGCAGCCTGTTGAGTGTAAGCAGCAGGAATTTTTGAAAGAATAATACAGTTCTTATCAGGAAGATTTAACCTAGTTACTCAAGGAAATCAAGGAATTCAGACTTATGAGGAAAAGCCAAGAGCTGTAATTAAATCTGAAATTATTGTGCTAGCTTCGGCAGCACATATATTAAAATCTGAAATTATTAAGAGTGGTAATTGGAATCTACTATCCAAAAGAGCTATGGAATGTTTATTAGGAATGTCTAACCTGAGTTCTAAAAGTTTTCAGATGGTTAATGGAATTAATAATCAGGATTATAATGAGGAAATTAAGGCAGTAATAAAATCTGATATACTATGGTCTATAAAGGAATATTGCTCAAGCCATTTTTTTGTTGCCTTGTATTTCTAGAATAAATGTTTTTGCTTATCAGAAAACAGTATTTAATTTTGACCACCCTGTTTAAACCGAGGAGTCTTGGCATGTGATGGTGGGGAAACAATAGCATCCCCACATGGATTTAGAAACTGAAGAGGATAAATTTGAAGTTATTCCCTCAGGGCATTCGGGAGGGGCTAAAAGCCTCCCACTAACTTCTGCTAATTGCAGCATGGCAGGAATGAGAGAAGTCTTCCATTGTAGACTATGGCAAGATTGTAAAAACCTAAAACATGGAAAACCTGAAGGGCAATACGGCTTAATTAAACCTGTAACCTTATTGGTAATATTAGAGAAAAATGTCTGCTTGGTAAATTACTTTTACAGATAAAAAAGTTTACTAAAGATTTGTGCAGTTTTTAAAATCATCTTGAGTGTGGCAAAAAGCAATTGGTTAGCTCTCCCAATTTTCTAAAAGCTAACAGTCGAAATTTACATAATAATGAAGGCTATTTAAGGACTTTCACTGGTTTAGAATCAAACAAATTCCCTGATATTGGTCACAATGTTTTAAAATCTTTATTATTATTACAGATTGGGGAAAGAGAAATATTAGGTACGATAGACTGCATTCAATCACGTTAACCAAAATTTTTTCTCCTTATTAAAAACTTTTAGGGCTGAGCCCCGGTGGCATAGTGGTTGTGCGCGGGACTGCGGCCCACTGGGACGGAGGTTCAATTCCAGCAGTGGGGCTGGGCCTCCTACTCCCACCGCCAGAGAGCAGTGATGCCCAAGAAACAAAACAAAACAAAACAAAACAAAACAAAAGAAAACTTTTAACAAAAGTAAGGCAAATAAACACAAGTTCACTCCTACAGAGAAAGCTGATCCTGAAAAATTCAAAGAAGACTGGGATGAGTTAAGAACCCAGATCCAACAATCACCTGGAGAAAGGGCCATACATTTATGTTTTTGCAGAATAAAGCTGATGAACTCTCCTTAGGAGGATGCAACCACATTTGGAGAAGGAAGATGAAAAACAGAATCGATAGAGGAATCACTTAACCATAATTCTGTTTTCAGGTTGCGGACACCCCAAAGGGAAGGGATCTTTCTTTATGTTTTCAAAGGTAAAGGAGATAGATAGATCTCTCACAGCCAGCAAGGCGCAGAAAGATGGAAGCTGATGCTGTAACCCGATCCTGTAGTTACTGATGTCATCCAGAATATCAAAGATCTCACAGAATCCAGAGAAGAGTGATTGCTGCCTGCAGAGATGTTTCTTCCATTGCTGATGCTATCTAAGGGACACTCTGAAACTCTATCATAATTAAACAATTTATACAAAAGTGACTTGACTATTACTACAAACTTCTTTTACTGAAAGATCAAGATTTTGGACTTATCAATTGATGCTAAAATATGATTGGAATGTGATTGATTTCTATGTAACCCTGTACCTATATAATGTAACTATGCCTAATTGTGATTTGCTTTGGGAACATCTACTAGGGTCTAATAAGGGAAACATTTCACTAGATGTTGACCACATGCATGATTGGGATTTGATTAGGAAATATTGGCTAGGGTTTAAGGAAAACGTTTCAGTAAATGTTCTTTTTTGGGGGAAGGGGACATCACTGCCCTCTGGTAGTCTTGGGAGCTACCCAGAGCTGCTCCTGAGAGCTGTCGTTGGATTTGAACGGCCAAGCCCGCGGGCCACAGTCCCGCACTCAACCACTTACGCCACCAGGGCTCAGCACTCAATAAATGTTATTCAGCTGGAAAATAAGGATATATGCTATACATTCAAAGAGAAAGGCTTCTTCTGGCTCTAATACAATTAAACAATTGGTGAATGGCATGGGGTGAAGTTAGAACTTTTCCACAATTATATATACTCCAAAATATTAACCATTTATCAGCATAGGAAGTGGAAGTCAGAAGTTAGATAGTCTCCCTAAAGCCTCCAGCTATCAGAGGCCTTTGTGCCTCACACAATAGACAGGGCTGGCTCCCCACTGTGAGGACAATGGGTGGCTCCCTCAGAGGTATGCTAAACATGGTGGGCGGGATTCACAGGCTACTGTGAGTGATTTCTAGTCTAACCTGCTTAGCCACATCCAGGAGTGTGGGATCTGATCTTGTCACTTGGGTACCCTGATACCTTCCTTTCCTATAACGTGTACATATAGTACAACTCTTTGCTGTGACGTATGTCCTTATCTATAATTAGGGGTCTTGCATGGCTCCAAAGGGTATATAAGACTTGGGCAGAAGCATAAAGAAGCACTCTCTCTTGCCCACTTATGTCAGACGCTCTTATGCCCTTTCACGTCCCTCCATGTAATTCCTTCCCTCCATTCTCTCTCTCTCCACGTGGACCACCAAGTGGGGCTGGGGTGAGCATGCTATCATGAAATGCGTCTGACTCTACTATTCATCTCTCTCATGCTCTCTTTAACTTTACTATAATAATTAATAATTATCATTGTACACAGCGCCTATCGAACCTGTAATGTATGTACCAGAACCTGGCTTCCTCTGATACTCTAAATTCCATACCATTGGCTAGATTAATGACACTATTATTAGAATAACCAAGTGTCTCATGAAGGTTACTTATGTTATTTCTGAGCTGATTATTAAGCTGATTATGCTGTCTCTAAAATGGCATATATTAGACATATGAATGGATTTTAAGCTTGCAGTTAATCATAAATTCTAATCTAAGTAAATTTGTTCTTACAATGTTGCCCTGCTAAACCAAACAAACAAACAAACGAACAAGGGCTGAGCCCCGGTGGCGTAGTGGTTGTGCGCGGGACTGCGGCCCACTGGGATGGAGGATCGATTCCAGCTCCACGGAGCAAAGGCTGGGCCTCCTATTCCCACTACCTGAGGGCAGTGATGCCCCCCAAAAAACAACAACAAAACAAAACAAAACAAAACAAAGAATAGTGTCTGGTGTCTTCAAGGCTTGTCTCAAAGTAAGCAGCCATCTAAGGGAGGTGTCTGTTCAGTCCACATGGAAGGAGCACACTAGTCTGTGTGATCCAAGGAATGTAAGCAGTAAGATGCAAGGTAAGTGGAGAGAATAGTATCATAGCTCAAATTCTGAGCACTTGGTTTATAGCAGGCTGTGGCTGATAGTAAAAGCCCCAAATCCATTTTCTAGAGTCCCCATGTGGATTAAGCCTCCAATTCATTCTCTGTGTATAGAGTATTGGGGATTTAGGTGGAAAGGCTGAGTTCCAGTCAGAACTCCCAGGGCCAGTAATTTGCATTTAAAAGACATGCATACTCAACAATAACTACTGAGAGAGCAGAAAATTGGCATTTGAAGGCAAGACCTGTTTAGTGTTTTTAATTTTTGACTAATTGGTTTGACTTTGGGTGCATCGAGGCAGTAAAAGTTAGTGTCCATCAGAACAAAACCCTCTCTAGGGCCAGAAGTTAATGGGAGTCAGTGAATAGAAGCCTGGTACCCTTGATACTGATAGTGGTGACCACCTATGTATACTCAATGAGTAGAAGTTGGGGAGGTGTGGAAATGAAGACAGGGTCCGAGTTTGGATATGTTCTATTGGCACCTATTGACCTAGCACATTAAGTCTAAAGATGAGAGAGAACAAGAGAGGGAGCTATTTGGTCTAAAGTTTGTATTTTGTTTGTCTGAGCCTACAATGGTACCCATAAACAAGCCAATGGGGGTGATGAGAAAGAAAGAAAGAAAGAAAGCAAGAAAGACTAGCCAATCAGAAGTATAGGGAGATGTGTGGACTCCTGGACCTATGGGTTGTAGGGATAAGTTGACAAGACTATGATTGAATTGAGAGAGAGAGAGAGAGAGAGAGAGAGAGAGAGAGAGAGAGAGAGAGAGAGAGAAGATTGAGATTTGAAACCAAGAGCTGCTATAAATTGCTGCGATGTCATGGTTTGTTTTGGACTGGACATAGCTTAGGATGCAGATATTCAAAGTTCCAATTGGAGTAGATGATTCTTCAGATCAAAGAACATGCTTGTCTCCTCCAAGTACTGCTTTGATAGGAATAGGAAGTTTTAACAGTGGTTATATAAAAAGGGGGAAAGATAAAGGCACCAAGTGGATCGATTACATGGTTTTGTGCATGTGCTTGTACTCACGAGGAGGACAAGAGAGGATCCTAATTGGATACTGACTCTTTTCTTTTTGAGTATGAGGATGAGAGGATGGAAGAAGATACTAATATAATTATATTATTTAGTTGTGAATATTGACTGTTAGCCAGGTTAATTGTAATTGTAAAAACTGTAATTGTAGAGGCTTTGAGTATAAAAGACTGTACTAGGGGCAAGGCATTTCTGGACTGTAATCTAGTGGCTGAACCTAGAGCCCCCTAAGCATTTTCTATGCTAATAGTTCATGAAGCTTGGAGCAAGGGGATAATCTTCTCTCAATTAAATTTTATCATGATCCAGAGAGGGTAACTTTGAGATGACTTCTTGAGAACTTGACCAGATCAAATGTCTGGTAACTGAGTAATTTCACCCTGAGGATTCTTGTTTATGACTGTTTTGGATTGGCAATATGTTTGGGAGGGGAATCTTGTCCTTGTTTTAGATAGAAAATGCCCCAAATTCAAATGCATGTTACAGAGGTAATTTAAGTCTTAAACAAAGACAAATACAAATCATCTGGTTAAGGGAGACCATCCATACTAGGCTATACTGGTGTTTAAAGAGTTCATGGCCACATTGCTAATTATAAAATAGAGAAAACAAAGGAAATCTGGTCATAAAACCATGGTTGGAAACATGTCAGTCAATCACTGCCACAAATGTGATTATGGAATCAGGAAAAGGACAATGGTTAGTGTACAAAAGTATCGCAGGTTAGAAAATTGTAAGGGATTGGTTCTGGGCACCACCACCACCGCCTTGATCAGGGTATAACCAAGTAATTCTGATATATGGTAAATTGTTTCATTAAGATACACCTGGGAAAGTTTCTTAGGGCAAGACTGCCCCTTCTTGGCTTCCTAGAAAGCTACTTTCGAATATAATCCCTTGAGAGCAGAGTTTCACATTGCTAGTTTTTGGTTAGTGTGAACTCAATGTAGACTGAATTTAGGTCAAGACTCAAAATAGAGCTATTATTCCCATGTTAAACTGTAGCCAGACACAAACCAAGGACTTGGAATTTAAGTTGTAAGACATCCTCCAAGAATGAAAGAACTATGGCTAGAAAGTCCATGGTTTGGTCTGTGGTATGTGATAGTTTTTATATGTACTTTTTAGTCACTCTCTTATAGCTGTCATAAAATGATTAGGTGAGACTCTAAATCCAGTGCTTGTTGCCCATGAATGAAATCAGCCAGCATGCTAATAATGTAAATACGGTGCTTACTGATCATGACTTATGGCAACTTGTTCGTTCCTCTAATAAACCCCATAATTGTGAGTATCGTCTGTGATTTCTGTGTGGTCATTACAAAAAATTGTGGAACCCTGAAGAGAATTTTAGAATGCTTTAGGAAGGAAAAGTGTTATCAGAATTGGTAAAATACGGTGGTCAGAGGGGCTATGTCTGACCTCTGGTTCATAAGAATGACCAGCCGTGAGCTGTTGATGCTGATAATGACTCTCTTCCTCCATTCTTATAGATTGAAAAGAAGTAGAGCAAGGTTTGGACCCTCAATCTGAACGTGAGACTCAGGCATGCCACTTTTGGTAAACTACTTAATCTCTTTGAGCCATAATTTCATCATGTATCAAGTGAGAATCATAATGTTATCTTTAAGTATTTCTTCAGATTGTGATATGGCCCTGCATATCTGGAGAGCTAAATAAATATAAGTGGTTGATATATTAAGTTATTATTTGCTAGTAAATTGTTTTTAGATGTCATAGTCAGCTCTTACTTATATCAACCGCATAGACAACAGAATGAAACATTGCCTGGTTCCTCCTCACAATTGTGTTTGAGCCTATTGCTGCAGACACTTTTTCAACTTATTTTGTTGATCTTTCTCAATTTCATAGATCTTATAGTTAATCAATCATGATGCCCTTTTTCAAGGACTTATCTCTTATGATAACACATCCAAAGTCTTTTAAATGACCCTTTGCTCTCTTAATATATAATGGTCTTCACTTCATCCCACAACTCTTCTGGCCTTCAGTCATTAGTGGTCAATGTGTCAAAACTATTCTTTTAAAAAACCATGTTGCTTTCAATAATTTATATGCATATTGTTTAACTTCTTTATTGAAATCCTCTCAGTATACTCATCCCACTTCCTCCCTGTGTTTCCTGCTTCCATTTCTCATTTTTTTCCTAACCTACTAAACTGCAATCCAGGAGTTGTTGCTTTGTCCCTGTTTAAGTGTTGCCATTTCGATCTTGAATGGTTTATTTTAATATGGAGGCGAGTACAGTTCCAGATCTAAAGAGTAGCTGAGGGCCATAGTCTTGGATCCCCTAATTCATTCTCTGTACTAAATAATGCTAAATCTTAAGTGTGATAAGACAGAACAACTTTGGATACTTATCATTTGGATAAATGGCATCATTAGCATTAGGTCACAATGGTGTCCAAGAGTTTGCTGTGAAACATAGCTTTAGACAGACAGGAGAAACTATTGAAAACTGTCAAATAAACTTGGTTTGGAAAAGATCAATACAACATACTTACTGGAGGAACTTCAGGAGTGGATGAGGGCCATATTTGGTAATACATATTTGGTAAAAAAAAAAAAAAAAAAGAAGATCTTACAATATTGGCCCAAGGACTTCTTTAATATATTAACTCAGGGCTTCTTTTCTTCTACTTCTTTTTTAATTTTTAATTTTTTGGGGGGGGGGGCATCACTGCTCTCCGGTGGTGGGAGTAGGAGGCCCAGCCCCACTGCTGGAATTGAACCTCCGTCCCAGTGGGCCGCAGTCCCGCGAACAACCACTACGCCACCGGGGCTCAGCCCTCTACTTCTTTTTTAGCAGTTTTATTGGTACTTCTTCCACATATTATAAAATTCAACAGTTCAATCATATCAAGAAGAGTTGTATAATCATCACCACAATTTTATAATAGTATATTCTTCCTTGCATTTACTGTTATTAGTGTAATTTTTATTTGTTGCAAAGATATACAAGAGAAATTACTCTCTAATTTAACAACCTCTCTTAAAAAATCATTTTATTGGGGGCTCGTACAACTCTTATATCCACCCATCCATCCATGGATTGTGTCAAGAACATTTGTACATTTGTTGCCATCATCATTCTCAAAAATATTTTCTCTCTACTTGACCCATTGGTATTAGCAACTCATTTTTTCCCTTCCCTCCCCTGCCAAAAACTCTTCATAATTTATAAATTCTTATTATTTTCTCATGTCTTACACTGTCCAATGTCTCCCTTCACCCACCTTTCTGTTCTATGTCCCCCGGGGAGAGGGTTATATGTGGATCTTTGTAATAGATTCCCTCTTTAACCGCCCCCACCCCACCATTCCTTCCACCCTTCCAGTATCGCCACTCTCACCACTGGTCCTGAAGTGTTCCTCTATCCAGGATTCCCTGTGTTTCCAGTGTACAACTTCTGGTCTAGTCAGATTTTTAAGGTGGAACTAGGATACTGGGAAACGGGGTGGGGGGTGGGGTGGGGGAGGAAGCATTTAAGAAATAAAGGAGGGGCTGAGCCCCAGTGGCATAATGGTTGTGTGCGTGACTGTGGCCCACTGGGCTGGTGGTTCAAATCCAGCAGCAGCTCTCCAGAAGCAAGGCTGGGCCTCCTAATCCCACCAGAGGGCAGTGATGCCCCCCAAAAAACAACAACAACAACAACAACAAAACAAAAACAAAAGAACAAATCAGAACAAAGCAAAAGAAATAATGGAAAGTTGTATGTTTCATTGTTGCTACACTACATCCTGACTGGCTCTTCTCCTCCCTGTGACCTTTCTGTAAGGGGATGTCCAGTTACCTACAGAAGGGTTTTGGGTCACCACTCTGCACTCCCCTTCATTCACAATGATATGACTTTTTTTTCTTTGATGTCTGCTACCTGAGGCATACAATACCTCGTGATCACACAGGCTGGTGTGCTTCTTCTATGTGGGCTTTGTTACTTCTGAGCTAGATGGCCACTTGTTTACCTTCAAGCCTTTAAGACCCCAGATGCTATATCTTTTGATAGCCGAGCACCATCAGCTTTCTTCATCACATTTGTTTATGCACCTGCTTTGTCTTCAGCAATCATGGAATGTTAGTTCTTGCATTGAGGGATTACTTGAGTGGAGGCCCAATGTCCATCTGCTACCTTAATAGTAATCTTATAAATATGTGCACATAGATCTATTTCACCAGCATCATGTATAAATATATTTACATATGTACATGGGTCCATTTAGCCCTCTATAAATGCTCTTTGCCTCATAGTTCTTTCTTCTATTTCCTTTTACTTTCCTCTTGTCCCACTACTATGCTCAGCCTCCACTTGTGTTTCAGTAATTCCTCTTGGTTACCCTTGTTCAAGCCCTACCAGGTCTCTTACACCCTCCTTGCCACTGATTTTAGAACACTTGTCCCTGGGTTTGTTAACACCACTTCCTTTCCCCCAGCTCACTTTCTCCCATGTCACACTGGGACCATCCTCCAGTTATTTTCTCCAGATTGTTTATTTGGCCAATCTTGTCTAGATAGACCTGCAGCAATAATAATATATGAAAAAAGAAAACCCAGACAGAGCAAAACGTAGCAACAAAAGAAAACAAAACATCAGCAAAAAAAACCAAGGGTACACAAAATAAAAGTCTGTAAATAGTCCATGGTCACTTTGTTGACCTTTAGGAGTGCTTTCCAGTGGAGTTCGATGGTATGCCACACCTTGGCACCACAGTCAGTTTTTGGTATTTCCTTGGGAAATCCTTGCTCTGCTCCCCTTGCTCTTCTGTTGCACATCCTTAATGTTTTGCCTCACTGTGGTAGGGTCAGATCAGGTGCAATTCCCA
This sequence comes from Nesogale talazaci, assembly GCA_004026705.1. Classification (NCBI taxonomy): domain Eukaryota; kingdom Metazoa; phylum Chordata; class Mammalia; order Afrosoricida; family Tenrecidae; genus Nesogale; species Nesogale talazaci. Next base: position 3,005 of record PVJH01004092.1, on the reverse strand, counting down.
CACTGTGTCCCCATTGCTGTCCCCTGTAGCTCTATGGGTCAGTGGGGATGTTGTGTCTCATAGTGGCACCAGCCATATGGTCTTCTCTGTGCATTGGATGTTCTGAGCAGGGATATCATCCTCAAGACTTGGTGTGCCAAGATATGCTCCACTCTCTCTTCATCCCACTTCATTTGCTCCTGTGTGCTCTGATCTGTGTGCCCTAAGCTGTAGCTTCAATTCTGTCCTTTGAAGTGAATTCTTCTGGGGGGATGGGTGGCTATCCTAGTTGGGATTGGGTCCAGCCCCTCAGACCTCTCAACTGGTTCCCTGCTTCTTGCCAGTATGTTGCATTCACATTTTGGAGCAACAGGTTAGAATCTGGTTCCTTTTTCTCTGTGGAGATATAAACAATACACTCCTCTTGGGAGGGTTAGTGCCATGTCCCCGTGCTAGCCTTGTTTTTATTTCCCCCCTCCCCATCACTTTTAGTTAGCTACTATATGTATCCCTGGGTTTGGTTTGACCCCTGTCATACTACCTGGACCTTACCCCAGGAATGTTTGTACACAGCAGCTTTTTCCTAATGCCCCTTTTGCTTTTTATTTTTTTTAAGCTTACCTCAGCGGACTCATGTGGTACTTATTCTTTTGTGCTTGACTTACCTAGCTTAGCATAATTCCCTCTAGTTCTTCCCATGCAGCTATGTGCTTTATGCATTCATCACTTCTTTAAAGTGATACGCAGTACTCCATCGTATGTATATGCCATAGTTTTCTAATCCATCCATCTGTTGATAGAAATTTGGGCTGTTTCCAACTCCTTGTGAACTATGCTGCGATGAACATTGGAGCATAGATGTCTGGCCATGGTTTGTTTCTTGCCTCTTCAGGATATATGCCCAGTAGGGGGATTGCTGGATCTTATGGTATCTCAATTTCCATGTGTTTTAGATATTGTCAATAGTGGCTGTACATAACTACAGGTCCATCAGCAGTGGATGAAAGTTCCTATCTAAACACAGTTCCTCCAACACTTGTTGCTTTCGGATTTTTTGAACTGGACTATCTTTGAGGGTGCTAGGTGATAGACCGTGGTTGTTTTGGTTTGCATTTCTCTTATGGCTCATGACCGGGAACATTTTCTCATGTTTAGTGGCCATTCAGATTTATGTCCTTGTGAAATGTCTGTTCAGAGACTTTCCCACCTCCTCAGTGGGCAATTAGCTTTTTTCTTTTTGGTGCCTAACAGAGTAATGTAGATTTTAGTAATTAAGTCTTTGTCTGATGTGTGATTATTAAAGATGTTCCCCCAGTCCATGAGCTCTCTTATTACTCTCGTGGTAAATTCTTTCCATGCACACAGGTGTTTTATCTGCAGTATATCCCTCTTGCTAATTTGTGGCTCCTCTGTGTTTGTGTCCTTCCCTATTTCTGATAGCCTATGTAGTCCCTGTGCCAAAGCTCTCAGGTTTGTCTTAATTCCCTCATTAATCACCCTAACATGTTGGCGTTTTACCTCAAGATCTGTGATCTACCTTGAGGTTATTCTTGTACATAAAGTGAGGTAAGTGTCTTGCTTCATTTTTCTGCAATTAGATATCCTTTTTTCAAGCACCACTTGAATTGATTGATACTGCTTCCCATTTGATAGTTTTGGGCCCTTATCAAAGATCAGGTGTCTGTATGCTGATGATTTTATTTCTGGATTTCAGTTCTTTTCCATTGATCTGAGTATCTGTCATTTATACAATACCATACTCTTTCAACCACTGTGGCTGTCTAATAGGTGCTAAAGTCAGGTGAAGCAAGCCCTCCAGCTTTGTCCTCCTTGAGGAGTTCTATACTAATTTTAGGCTTCTTTCCTCTTCATATGAAATTGGTAATTAGGTTTTCCATTGCATTAAAGAAAGATGATGGTATTTGTATCAGGATAGCATTAAACTTATGTAGTACCTTGGGCAGAACTGACATTTTTACTATATTGTCTTCTGATCCACGAGCATAGGATGTCCTTTCATTTGTGAAGTTCACTCTTTGTTTCTTGTAATAGTGTTCTGTAATTTTCCTTGTACAATTCTTTTTTTAAAAAAAGTCAGGAATAACCCTAGATATTTCAATTTGTGCTTTGCTATTATGAAGGGTACCGCCTTTTTCTAATCCCCTTTCCATGGTTTTGTCTGAAGTGTATAACAATCCAATAGACTTCTCTTTTTTGATCTTGTATTCTGCCACTCTGCCATATTCCTCTATTGTTTCCAGTACTCCCCTTGTGGAGCTTTTGGGATTTTCCATATGTAAAATCACATATATGAATATGTATTTTAAATATTTGATACATAGATTTTATATATTTCATTTATATGATATATATATATGTCATATTTTCAACTCTGGCTGAGATGGTGGCAGGGCTAAAGTTAAGCCTTAGTTGACCTCTATAGTGGTAAACCAAAAGCCCAAAGTTCCTCAAAACCTAGTGGATCTGTGCCTACTTATCTTTATGATGCTCCTCCTGTGACCCTGCAATGTGGAATTTCCCTCTCAGTGACTCTCATGAGCTGATTTCTGTGGAGTCTCGCTGGTGTGTGCTACTTAGCCACCATCTTGCCAGAAGTCCCTAATCCAGTGGTCTTTAGTATATTTACAATAGGTTTGTATTTTAAGATATCTAAGACAGTTTAACCCATATGAGAAAACCATTTCCCAAAGATAGCATGTGTGAAACTGTCCCGGCCTGCGGGTCCGTAATTCGCAAGTCCTGGAAGGAGGAGCGGGAATTGGGGCGACAGGTCCCCCTTTTTTATTTTTTCAAATGATATCCTCCTGGGAACTCCGCCTGTCTTAGGTTGTCAGGACACACACTCAGTCCTTACCCGTCATTGGTCAATGGCCTTTTAATGTGACCATGACCTGTCTTAGGTTGGTAAAGAGTGTTCCCGATCTTACCCGTCATTGGCTGTCAAGTTCAGCTCACGGAGGCAGAGGGTCTTATCACACTATAGTTGTGTGTGCCACTCTGTTCAA